>VZRS01015209.1:140442-175391 GCA_013398055.1 Ifrita kowaldi
AGATGTAGATGTAGATGTAGATGTAGATGTAGATGTAGATGTAGATGTAGATGTAGACGTAGAAGATGTTATTCACTGTTCCGCCTTTCCATTAAAACAATTTCATCCATAGCCTGTCTGTGTCTGCATGGACTGAGGAGAAAGTGCAGGCAGCCCCAGGAAATGACACCCAAGAGGTGCAAAAGGATTGCTGACCCTCAAAGCAGATCCACCAAGCCCCAAAGGGCACCAAGACATCCCCAGGCCTGAGGGAAGCAGCCCTTTGGCGTGGGAGCCAGGACAGACGGGAGTTTTAGTTTGAACGCCAAATGTTTTTATTCACCTCCTGGTTTTTGCAAATGCTCCATGTTTTTCAAGACTTCTAGAATCCTTGACCAGTTTGAGTTGGAAGAGACCTTTAAGATCATCTAGTTCCAACCCAGCCCTCCATGCTGACAGACCCCTGCAATATGTCTGCAAATGCAGGAGATAAAAAGTTCCTTCGAAAATGAACGTTGGTTTTCTCATACAGGGAAATACCTGATAGTTCTTGGGGAAAGGTCCCAGGATTATCTTTAAAATCGTGAGATTTGCAATGAAATCATGGGCGGTAGTGACCTCACATTTCTGCCTGGGTAGGACACTGTGTGTGTTTCATATCCTAAAGGTACAACAGTAAAATATTTCAAAAACAAAATAAATGTAATGTATTCATAATTGCTAATGTGATTGAGAATGTACATTTAAGAAATGTAATGGCATAAACCTGAAGAAATCTAATTCTGAAAGGAAGCTGTCTAAATTTAGAGTGATGTAGTACTAATTAATCCATTTAGCATTCCATGCTGGTTTCAGCCCCAGGAATGACTAAACAGAGGGCTGCCCCTGACTTAGGAGGGGCAAGGAAAATGGAAGAGGTTATATATAAATATATGGGTGCTTTTTCTGTCAAGTCAAAACAGATCATCTCAAATCATCTCCAACAGAGATATTTTTCCAGGTCAATTTACACTCTCTGGGTTAGATGGAAATGCTTTCCAGCAAAGTGAGGCCTAAACTAGACCACTATCCCAGGTCGCTCCAAGCCTTGTCCAGCCTAGACTTAGACACTTCTAGGGATGGAGCAGTCACAGCTTCTCTGGGAAACCTATGCCAGGGCCTCACCATCCTCACAGAGAAGAATTCCTTCCCAATATCCCATCTATGGTTTAGTGGGAGGTGTCCCTGCCCATGCCAGGGGGTTGAAATGAGATGAGCTTTAAGATCCCTCCCTACCCAAACCATTCTGGGATCCTGGGATTCTATGGAGCATCTCATTAAAAGAAAGTGTGAGGGAGCTGGGCCTGTTCAGCCTCAAGGAGAGAGGACTTAGAGGGGATCTTACCAATGTACACAAAATACTTAAGGGCAGCTTTTGAGAGGATGGGGTCAGGCTCATTTTGTGGTGCCCAAAAACAGTGCAAGGGGCAATGGACACAAACCAAAACATTCAGAAGTTCTGTCTGAATATGGGGAAAAGCTTTCTTACTCTGAGGGTGAGGGAGCACTGGAAGAGACTGCCCAGGGATGGTGTTGGAGATATTCCAAAGCCACCTGAATGAGATTTTGTACTGGGTCTTCTCCAGTGACCCTGCTCTCACAGAGGGGTGGCACTGGGTGGTCTCCAGAAACCTCTGTCAACCCCAACCCTTCTGTGATGCCATAAAGAGAGGGTCTGCTCTCAGGCCTTAGAAAACACAAAACTACAACAACAAAGAAAAATAACCAAAACAAAACCAAGCAGGAAGGAAGAGTCATTGGGACCGTGGGACATAAATAAAGACAGAAATAAAATCCATTGTAACTCCTGGCCTTTGAATCATGGTAACCATAATACAAGCACTGCAGCAGGAGGTTCTTGCTGAAATCAGTGGATATAAATGAGTTCTTCTCACCTGAACAGCATCAAGTCCCAGCCGCTTTGCTTTCTGTCAAATATTCAGCCTGTTGTTTAACTATTTTTGTTCTTTATTTTTTCCCCTGCCCCTTATGAAAAACCTGATAATTATTTTCAAAACCTAAAGTCTGAACCAAGAAGTTAATGAAATGTTGAAATCTCACAGAAACACACACAGCTTCATTCTCCACGAAGCTTGCAGTGAAAAGGAAGGAATTACAATGTAGGATTGAAGACTAAAGCATCCTCTGAGCGTCTTGTCATAGAGAGCAAGGAACGTGGAGACCCCAGAGACAGAACTGTCACCTGAATTGAAAGCATTTGGTGTCAAGGGACATTACCCTGAGGGACTGGGGACAAGGGAATTTTTCTCTCTGTGTTGGTCAGACATGTAAAGCAGTGGGGCCGTGGTCCAGGTGTGCAGGAGCTGGTGAATGACAATCAGGCTACGCTTGAGCTGTCACTGGGTCTGGGCAAACTCTTCCCATGAAAATATCCACTGGGAAGTCCCAGGACTGGGACCACATCAGACACTGTGACAGGGAGGTCTCCTGGGGACTGCCATGCTGGGATGAGCATGGCCCTGTTGGCCTCTGAAAAGAAAAAGGCTTCAAAATCCAGAATATAATACATATATACATATATTTATATACACATCCATCTCACTCTGTTTGTATAAATCAGATTTTTTTTTCACATTAAACCCTTTCTTCATACCCAGCCTGGCCTTCAGGTGCTATAAAATGATGTGCCAGGGTAGTCTGAGCTCTGCTGGCTGCGGACCTGAAGCCACAGGGAGAAGGGAGCAGCAACGAATGCGGCTTCGCTGGAATTACGTAATTACTTTCTTCAAGCTAAAAGTATTTCAAGTGTTTGATTGCCAGTGCTACATAACAATCTGGAGTAATTATATAATTAGCAAGAAATTGCAGCTCCCATTAGGTACTTAGAAGAAGTCAGATTTAGGTTTGATTTTTTAAAAAGGTGGGAAGTTGTGCACATGTGGGTTTTTTGCATAACGATATGACCTCGAAGAAGTGAGGGAGTCGAATTTTTTCCTTTCCGTAAAGGAACATTTCAGTGTTCACTCAGAAAATAGATCAAGTAAGACTTGCTTGAGAAGATTGAGAAATCTAGTGAAATTGGTGATTAAAAAGTTCATTAGGATTAATTGCTTCCAATTGTTACCAGAACGCTTGCCAGGATAGGTAATATTGGATTTCAATATCCCTTTGAATAGAAAAAGAATTGGATTAGCTCCAGGGACAGTCTTGCTGGGGAGAAGGCCAGAGAGTGGTTTGGGTTGGAAAGAACCTTGAAGATCACCTAATTCCAGCTGCCATTGGAGATTGGAGAGGAAACCAGGTCTGACACCCAGCTCATGACTGTTCCCCTTTGTTGGGAGCTGCCCTCTGACACAACGGTGTTATCTGGTGCTTCATATCCAGGGTTGGAAAAAAGGGCTATCGCATCCGTGCCATATTGCTGATCCTGTTGTTCAAGTGATCGACATTGCATTCATTAAAGCCACTGGAGCCTTGCCATAAATATCAGCCAAATTTCCTCCCGGACTGAGCTCCTGACTCTTCCAATGATAAACAATTTTATACCGAAAAAAAAAACCAACATGAGAGGAGGAAAAATTCCTGTGCATTTTCCACCCAGATGTGCAAAATGAACATCCTGCCTAAGTAACCTCTTTTAAAGTCTTGAGCAGAGCCCAGGAGATATAATTGATTTGGGTTTTTTAAAAGCCGGTGCCAATTTCATCAGAAAGACGCCTCGTACAGCTAAAACCCACCGGGAGCCGGCATGAAATAATGGAATGGTTAAGTAACTTATTATGGACAGCAAGGAGAATTTGTAGCAGAAACTGTCGGCATGTCATTCCAGTGCCAGGGCAGAGAAATCAGTTCTAGAATTGATTTCATTTGGTGGTGATGCAAAAAAACAACAGTGCCAAACAAAGGGAGATGGGGCAAGTGGAATATTCCTGTTGCGACACCGAGCTGCTGAATGGGGAAAGAGCAGTGAAACAATGGGAGAGGAGGAAAAATGGCTTAAAGAGCTGCGCATGAGACTGAAATTATGCTGCAAACTTTGGAAGCTCCTCTGTCACGTGGAAAAGTAATTTAATAGCCAGGCAGACAGAGGACTGAGCCTCAGCTAAATGTAGGGCTGAACAAACCTCATCGATTTCCATGGAAGGTGGCAATGGATGTGGACAGATCCTGCATGGGGGCCACAAAATTAGGGAGCACCGTGGCACAGGGATGGGGTGGGGAGCAGCATCCCGTGCCATGTGTGTGGCACCAACCTTTCCCCACCACCAACCCCCAGCAGTGGGATCGTGTCCGACCCGGGATGGGAGCTGCCATTGCTCCCTGCACCCAGATTTTACAGCTGCCTCCCAACAGTCAAAAAACAGGGGGGAAAAGAAATAAATTCTAACAAGGGCACGGAATTTGATGGCGGAGACGGTAAAGCAGGGAATGGCTTTGGGAGATAACCGGTGTCACACCGTAGCGGATGTAAATCCCCGCAGCCGGGTCTGGCCGTTTACACCATGAGGATCCAGCCCTTTGTTCCCCGCAGACTCCGGGATTAGGGAAAATGAAAAGGATAAAGAACAGCCCTCCTGAAGCTGCGATTCACCCGCACGTTAATGTATGCGCATAAAGGAGCGGCCACCCGGGCCAGGCTGCGCCGAGAAAAGATGCGAAGGTCATTCAGGAGCAGATGTCACCTTAGCAGAAAACAAAGCAGTAAAATGAACAAGCCTCAATGGACCAAATGCCTTTTCAGGCAGGCTCCAGAATCCGTGTTCCAGTAACAGAAATAAATGTACAGGGGGAAAATGTGTATGTTTGTTTCTTTCTCTCGCAGCAATAGAATCACGTCCCCGTGTCTGGGCAGGAGCTACTTGAAATAAAGCTAGAACAACGCTTATCTCTTATCAGCACTCGGGATTTGCAATAATGAAAAGATTTGCATAACAAATGCTTCTTCTCCTTCTTCGGGTTGGGATGGAAGTATTAATTTCCCCTACTTTTCTACCGCTTTTTATTTTTAAATATAACCACCTTCGAGCCAAAACACAAACCTTTCTACTTTATAACCACCACCTCAACCCTTGCTGACTCTCTCCTGCTGCAGTTTGGGGATTGAAAGAAATACATTTTTGCCCTCATTTATATCCTTACAGTCTCCTTATGGCTCCTGTGCAATTGCAGAGAAAATAAAGACAAAAGGCCTCGTTCATCCCTCGCATGGCCCCGTTTTACACCCGTGTCACTCTGCTTCTCCAGAGCCGGGGAGGTGAGAGAAGGATCCGCCCCACGTAGTCAATTAATTATGAAGTCAATCAGGAGGTAAATATATGCATTAGCATCGGCAAGGGCTGGAGGGGATCTCTGCTGCTGTATCGCAGCGTCTCTCTGCACATCAGCCTGCTCTGCCCTTTGATCATTTATGCTGCAGCCGGGCCCCCTCCTGCGAGCGCGTGTTGGAGCTCCCGAGCTTTGTGCCTCGGCGACGGGAAGCGCTCGGTGCTGCTCTTAGGGCTGGGAGCCAGAGGGATGGATGGACAGACATCCAGAGGCTTTCCCACATGGTGGTCAGGCTCCTCTTGCCCCAAAGCAGAAAGAAATAGGCTCAACAGATATTTCACTCAGCCCTTCAGACCAACAAGGGCTCTCCGGGACCTTCCCAGGCCATGCACCAACACAGAAACATGGGAGAGCGATCCCCTACAGCCAGGACCTGTCTGAAGCGTGACGTGGGTCATGTCAGATCTGTGGAGTTCCCCACTCAAACCAAAACTGCGCTTCTTGAAGACGTCACAGTCATACTGATGCATTATTTTTTTTCACCAGGTTCTTGGAAAAAGTCTTCTTCCACTCTTAGAGTAGAACAGCTTTCCTAGTATCTACCCCTAAACGTTCATCCTCCAAATAAAGCCTTTTTCTTCCAGTCGTTTTCCTGGGGAACAGCTACATTTGCTTCAGAAGAGCCTTGCACAAGTGCATGCTCTTCTCATGCCACATCATTGTATTTGCTGTTTGGTAGCAAAAAAACCCCCAAATCTGTCTTTTTTCTCCCCTTCCCTTTGTCTTTATTCCTGCATCAGCAAAAAGTAAATATCAATTGTCGGCCTAAACTGACAAAGCTGAATTACATCTGTAACCTACTGCAAAATCATCATTTTGCTGACTTTATAACCAAGGCTGGCCAAGTTGCCTGCAGGAATTTTGAGCTGTTTTCTGCTCCAGGTCACTCAGGAAGAGCCTTCATGAGTTGCCGCTGGAAGACTCATTAGAATTTGTAGCATGTATATTGTTTTCCCAAGTAATGAGACTGTATTCTGAGATCCCCACAAAATCCAAGATAAAGGCCAGAAGTCAGTGCATCACCCATGTGAACATTACTGTGGAAAAGCATCTCTTTCTCCCCAGGAGAGGAAATTAAAAATATTACCATTCTTTCCCGTTCACTGTGCTGGAACAGTCCATATTAATGATATCCATAGGTCAAAAAGGAAGAGGGGGATGCTTCGTCATTCATGGACATTATGGAGAAAATTTAACAGGCCCTTTATTTATCTCTTTTTCTTTATTTAGGACATTCATGCGTGCCATCTCTTATTTCAGGGCACTGGGCTTTTTAATTAGGACATAGGCTTTGAAACAAATGCATTTTGGAATTGCTGAAGAAATAAAACCTGAGGACATTAAACTAAAACGACAAGGAATTAAAAATGTATATGATTTTCCTGACCCCACCCCAAATCATTTTGAAATTGTTGGGCCATCACCATCACTTTTTTTAACTTAAAATGGAAGAAACTTTATTCTTTCCCCTGTAGGGTGGTGAATCTCTGCAACATAACAAATAATTCTGGGGTTTTGAAATTCCACGCTTAGTTAAAGTCTAATTCAGTATCCAGCCACCGTTCTGCCATGACAACGTCCGTGACTGACTTCCACATTCCTGACTACTAGGGGGAAAAAAAGTCAGGTATTCCGTCTCCGATGTGGCTGTTTGGTCATACAAGAAATGATGCCTGTCTCCCTCAATTTCTCCTCTTGACAGTGAAGTGCCAAACAAAAAGCAGGAACAAAAAGGATCAGCATTAAAAGTTAATGCTGCAGGATTCGGCTTTTGTGTCTCACTTACACGGGAGGAATTACAATGACAGGTGAATTGATCTGGTTTTCCTGCCCAGGGATGGGTGACAAGTGCAGAGAAGTTCTGGATGGTCCATGGATCTTCTTGCAAAGGTCTTCAGAGTAGAATCACAGAATCGTTTTGGTTGGAAAAGCCCTCCAATATCATCCCAGCTGTAAACCCAGCCCTGCCAAGCCCACCTAAAACATGTCCTCAAGTGCCACATCCAAATTACTTTTGAATACCTCCAGGGATGGTTGCAGTTGCACAGTCTCAGTCCTTGGGTGTTTTTAAGACCTAACTGGATGAGCAACCTGATCTAAACCTGGGCCTGACCCATCTTGGAAGAGGAGGTTGGACCAAAGACCTCTTAAAGGCCCTTCCAGCACAAATTCTCCTACAATCAAGCAAGACAACACCTTGTTAATTTTCCTTTTTCAGCTCACACTCAGAACTGTCACCACCTTTAATCAAGGGACTCTGGTACTGGTTGATGACCTGCGATATCCCACTTCAATCCCTACTTCACCCGACTTTCCTGCAGGGCTCTCCGTGTCTCCCATCTCCATCTGCAGAACGGAGGCATTTCTCTGTCTGCAAAAGGCAGCTGCGAGATGAATTCATTAGAGATCAACGGGTCCCGAATTCAGTGGTAATAAGGGCCATAAGACAGACAAAATACAGGGTGGGAAAAATCTGACAAGATTTTGATATCTGGTCTAGTTGCCTGGATACTCTCTCCTGGCACAGAAAACTCATGCGCCACCGCCACCGTCACATGGTGTGAGCTCAGAAGTTGATTCACTTCAAGGCAGGAGGAATAAACAGAAAATAAAATGTCTTCCATGATTATTTCAGGGCCAGAACATTAGCAGTTATAAATTGCTCGAGACCTTTAGCTTTCACACCTAAGAGTACCTTGGCTGATGCAGAGGAGCAAAACTGTCTTTTTGCCACGAGGCTTGGGTTTGGAGCAGCCTATGGGCGCGTTGTGTCGGGAGCATGATTTTGGAAACTGGAGTGTGTTAGACAGTCAAGATCTGCAGCCTACTTCCATATGGCCACATTAATTTCACAGCAACTCTGCGGAGAGGAAGATGATGCACTTCCCACCATCCTTGTGGGGGAGAAGCAGTGCTCCTGCCAAGCAGTTTGCACAGGACAATAATTCTAAGCACTGTCGCCTCTGTGAACAGCCTCAGATGAGGCTGCTGAATCCTCCCATCACTTCTCCAAAACACTGCCAGGGTAACCCCTTGTAAACCTTTTAAGAGCCCAGTGAGTTTTTTCTTCTTGGACCACAGCGGAGTGAAATGAGAGAAATAAAGTGAAATAACTTCTCTTTGCTGAGGAAGGAGACAAAGTGTAACTGTGGTTCTTAAAAAGCTTGAGGAGCTTCCAAAATACAAGGATTGGAAGTGTAGAGAATGCAGGAAGGTCCTTTAAAGGGCATTAAGGGCATTATGATACTTAACCACCAAGAAAAGTAAATGTAGATCCAACTTGATGACCTGTGGTCCTCTCACGGCAAGGAATGGGCCAAAATGTGTTCTGGAGCACCACCACCATGGAGGCTCCCTGCCAGCTGGAAGTCAACACGAGCCTGCATCATCCAAGGAGAGACACCAGCATGCCGTATCCCATGAAAATGCCAGGCTGGGATTCATCTAAAGTTAGGAAAGTCTTTCAGGAAGTGGATTATTGGCACTGCGTTTTTTCCCTCGGCAGTCTGGTGCTGTGGGCACTCATCGTGAAGAAATTGCTTCTGCAACATACCTTTTATTTTCCCCTCACATTTTGTACCATTGGAATTTCTCAGCAAAAAAGTTTGATTCCCATCAGCTTGGGTCAGAATTTGAAGCTTTAGCTTGGAAGTTTCAAGTTCTGGATCCACAATGGAAAGGTCCTGACCCAAGTCCCTCCCTCTTTGTGGCTGGACAAGAGAGGTGAACAACAGGAATTTGTAACAAAATTGGTTTATTTATTGGATTTATTGGATGGGGCTTTCAGCAACATGATCTAGTGTGTGACATCCCTGCCCATGGCAGGAGGGGGAACAAGATGAGCTTTAAGGTCCCTTCCAACCCAAACCTTCTGTGATTCTGTGATTACAAAGATTCTTTCAGAAGACTTTGTGAACATGGCACTTTGGCTTGGCTCAAAATTTAAGATCCCACAAAGACAAGCCATCCCAGCAGAGCACCCATAAATACCACATTGTAAGAAAGATTTTAAAACTCCAAAGACTGATCAATTTAATAATTTAAGGGCCACACCTCAAGTGCTTGCTGCCAATCCACAGGCCTGGAACACGCCTCTGCTTGGCTGCTCTGCATTACAATTGCAAATGGCCCGTTCTGCTGCTTCCCAGCATTAGCCCAGTGACAAATGAGCAGAAAAAAAAAAAAAATTTACTCTGCAGAACATCTGAAAAAGCATTTTATGTGCGTTTAACAAACTGCCCAGTGCAAAACCTACAAGCAGGAGGTGCCTGCTATGTGGGAGCTCCTCTAAAATTGCATGGGATTGGCTTTGGCCAAAAAATGGCAGGAGCTGGAGTGAATCCTTCTGTTTGCCCTCTGGAGTCCTCCCATCACTGGGAGACTTGGCAGTTGTAGATGGACAGGATGGATGGATGGATGGACAGAAAACTCATATCAAAACCCAAGTTTCAGCCTCTGGAGTTAAACTCACATCACTCTTCCTTAGAGGAAATTAAATCTTGTTTAAACAACAAAAAAAGCAAAAGGCAACCACTCCTCCATTAAGTTTACTATTTAAACCAGGAGGAGTTTCTCATGTTAAAGACTCTGGGTTATCACTACCAGAGAAAGCAATTAATTTTCTGGAAGACTGCATGACAATAAAGCCNTGGTTTATTTATTGGATTTATTGGATGGGGCTTTCAGCAACATGATCTAGTGTGTGACATCCCTGCCCATGGCAGGAGGGGGAACAAGATGAGCTTTAAGGTCCCTTCCAACCCAAACCTTCTGTGATTCTGTGATTACAAAGATTCTTTCAGAAGACTTTGTGAACATGGCACTTTGGCTTGGCTCAAAATTTAAGATCCCACAAAGACAAGCCATCCCAGCAGAGCACCCATAAATACCACATTGTAAGAAAGATTTTAAAACTCCAAAGACTGATCAATTTAATAATTTAAGGGCCACACCTCAAGTGCTTGCTGCCAATCCACAGGCCTGGAACACGCCTCTGCTTGGCTGCTCTGCATTACAATTGCAAATGGCCCGTTCTGCTGCTTCCCAGCATTAGCCCAGTGACAAATGAGCAGAAAAAAAAAAAAAATTTACTCTGCAGAACATCCGAAAAAGCATTTTATGTGCGTTTAACAAACTGCCCAGTGCAAAACCTACAAGCAGGAGGTGCCTGCTATGTGGGAGCTCCTCTAAAATTGCATGGGATTGGCTTTGGCCAAAAAATGGCAGGAGCTGGAGTGAATCCTTCTGTTTGCCCTCTGGAGTCCTCCCATCACTGGGAGACTTGGCAGTTGTAGATGGACAGGATGGATGGATGGATGGACAGAAGACTCATATCAAAACCCAAGTTTCAGCCTCTGGAGTTAAACTCACATCACTCTTCCTTAGAGGAAATTAAATCTTGTTTAAACAACAAAAAAAGCAAAAGGCAACCACTCCTCCATTAAGTTTACTATTTAAACCAGGAGGAGTTTCTCATGTTAAAGACTCTGGGTTATCACTACCAGAGAAAGCAATTAATTTTCTGGAAGACTGCATGACAATAAAGCCCAAATCAGTCCTGGCACTTGGTCATGCTGGACAATGTGCTGGTGTTATTAAAAGGCCAATTACCATCAGCTTGTGTTCCAGATGACAGCAGGAACAACTTGGAGAAAGTGGAGTGTTCCAGGGAATCCTGACAGTAGGACAAATGCATCCTTGCACCACTCGTGGTAGTTGTAGCGCCCACCCAAGTAATCATTCAGCTGCAAAAGCAGCCCTGATTAAAATGTTTACAGAAGCGTTTCTGACAAGAAAGGAATTTCATACTCACCCACTGATAGATGCCTTGCTCCTTTCTCTGAAACATTCAGCAGCAGCATCACAGGGGTCAGCTTCAATCAGCTAAGATAACTCAGATATTCCTAAGTTAAAATCCAGAAGAAAATAGAATATTTCCTCTTGACCTCCACCTGGCAGATCAAATGAGGACAATAAAATAAATGAAATTTTATGATCGACTTGATTTGGTCTCTCTTGGGGGGTGGGGGGGAGAGGAAGACTCGTATCATGGGTTTTGATAGGAACTGTTACAGAGGTAGGACTAGGAATATCAAAGATATTTTCCAGTTCAAAAATCCTTTTTGGAGAGAATACACTTCCTAAATTCCTTAACTTCTGTGAGTAGGGATGGAGAATGCTATGTTGGTTGGATCCACGTCCTTTCAGGACAACTTCTGAGAAGGAAGAAAGGGTTCTGCCATTTTGTAGGTCTGTATTGGATGGACATTGCCTATCCTATGACAATCCCACAAGTCCTGGCTGCACAACTTTGGGATCTGCAGCCTCTGGCTGACATGGAATGTTGCAGGTGGCTTTTCCTCCCGTGCTTGAGTAGCCCTCTGTGGGTCAGTGCTGCTAATGCCAACAGCCTCCAGAGGAGGCCTCAAGCTTGGTTTGTGATCATTCATGGTGCCAGCACACGTGTCCTTCTGAACAGAATTAACTGCAGTGCTCTGCCAAGCTCTAACTTGAATAATTATGGTCTGTCCTGGAATTTCTCTTTGAGAAACTGAGTTTGGTGCTCTAAAGAAGGGGCTCTTCATCGTGAGCGTGTGAGATCCCATCTCATGGCTGTTCATGGCTACCTCCTCACCATAAGGGGCCATAGGCTTTCTTCCAAAGGAAGAGGCTGTGTGGAGAAGAGCTGTATTTTACCCCTGAGGTAGCAATGGATCTTTGTATCCATGATCATGGAATTGTAGAATCACAGAATCAGAATATTCTGTGTTGGAAGGAACCCACCAGGATCATCAAAGCCCAGCTCCCACAGAGGAGGACAGCCCCAGGAATCCCACCATGTGCCTGCCATGATGGATCACACATCACCCTCTGAGGCGCTTGCTCAGTCCATAAATGCAGGACCAGCTCGAGGTCTGGGAATTGCGAGAGTGTAGGTGCAAGAACAACCTGAAAACCATGGATGACACCTCCCAGGTATTGCTCCAGTGACAGCCCGAGGGATGGATTGTCCTGTGGCCTGGAACACAGGGGACTTCAATGCACTTTCTTTGATTAATATTTGTAAAGGGCTTTCAGTAAAGGCCCAGCAAGGGTACGAGGTTTGCAGCACTAATTACAGAATCCCAGAATGGTTTGGGTGGGAAGGGACCCTAAAGCTCATCCTATTCCACCCCCTGTCATGAGCAGGGGGACCTTTCACTATCCCAGGCTGCTCCGAGCCCCATCCAGCCTGGCCTTGATGGCACCAAGGGTGGTTATTCTCCCACTCACCTGTTAATTTTGTCTTGAACTTCGATTTGTTGCCAGGTCTGAGGACACCAGGTGGGAGATGGGCCAGGTCAGACACGTACAGAGATTTTATTGTGTGGTATTTCCACTCTTCCCATAAACAGGGAGCTCTTGTTTCCTTCCCAAGGAAAGTATATCCTACAAGAGACTGGTACACAGTGCAATGAATAACTTCTGATTGTCAGGTTTTCCCCCCTAACTGACTGGCAGAGAAAAATAAAACAGCAGCAGCAACAACAGCTCCACGCTGTCTTTCCATTGAACTTTCCCAAGCACTTTGAAATCCTGAGTGAAATAAACTTCCCAATCTCTCCTGAGGCAGGTTGGGGGGATAGAAGGGAAGGTGGAAGGGAAATAATTTCCTGATCTTACCCAACAAATGGAGACACAGTTTCATCTCTCTGGATTCATTGTCCCCATCCTGTAGCCATCAGGATGGGACCCAGCATGGAAATCAGGGTTGTGTTTGCTTGGGGCTGGGGAAGACTGAGGAAGGTCCCCCTGATGTGGAAAAGAATCTTGATGCTGAAAGTTTATTCCCTGCTTTTTCCCTAATGGTCAAACTGACCTAACTGGGATTCAGTGCTTTGCTTCCTATTCAAGCCTGTGGAAAGCAATCATTAACATTCATCCCTCCTTCTTGTGTCCTCTGCAACTTTCTTAAAGCAAGGTCCTTCTCCAGAAGCATCATTTGTTTGCGGGATGCCCTAAAAAGCCACATTTTTCCCCAAAAGCTCCTGCAGCATGCACAGCGTGGAGACTGCAGCTCCAGAATGCCAAATGGCTTTGAAAATCCCAGCTGGGCACAACCCCACTTGGGGACCTTGCTCTGAGGGTTCTGGGTTCACTGGGAGCACAGGGGGAGCTGCCATCCCTGACACGGAGCAGGGCATCAGCTGCTCGCCGCATGCCAGGGCTCGACGTGCCGAAAGTGGAGGAGGACGAGCTGCTGCCGCCCTCTGGGAGAGCCGTCAAAACATCTGTGATATTTGGGACCGTTCCAGGGCGAGGGAATCAGAAGTGGATCCTGGAAATCTGCCTATTATCCTAATGAGGATGTTTCCCTGTCGTGGCAGACCGAGGCGGGGAGGCCGACGCTGGGGAAAGGTTGGTCCCGGTGACCTCCTGCTGTCCCAAAGGGTGGCCCGGCACAAGGGCGTCCCTGTCCTCCCCATCAGGATCAGTTACTGGTTTGTGTCGTGTTTTATTGCCTGTGTAACTTCAGTTCCCAGGAGTGTTTTCCCATTAGGAAAAGGGGGGAAAAAAAAAATAAAAAAAAAAATAGAAGCTTTGCACAGGCTTTTAAGCAAACAAAATGTGGAGCATGTGTGCACACAAGATTTCACACCCACGCACAATTTCCCTTCTAACGTCGCAAATGGCTCGTGCACGAGGACCTGGCGTAATGCAAGGCAGGGAAAAGTGGGAAAAACAAGGGGAAAACAGGGAAAAAGACGGAAAAATTTTCAGTTATTGTTTCCTTTTAGGGAAACCATGCAAATTTTCAGCAATGAAAACCAATCCCAGTCCTGTTGTATCTGATGTTTGATCAAGTTGAAAACCCTTTGGCGTTCCCTTCCTGTGCTCTGCCATGGCGGGACTGTAAACCAAATAAGAATTTGGAATAATAATAACACATCTAGGGTGGCAAAGTGATTTTATTTAGCACTCATTGCCATCAGTCACTCCAGGTTTGCTAAAGTCTTTTGTACTTCCAGGTGAGACCCATAGCCTGGCTTGTAGGGCCAACAGCCTGAGGAAGATTCTTGATCATGATTAAAAGCTTCCCAAGACTTTATGAATGACAATGGGGAAGAAAAGTCCTGCTATTCCCAACATTTTTTTGGAGGAAAGAAAAAAGATAAATGAAAACCACAGTTTCTCTGTGCACATCCAACAGTGGCGCTTTGCAAACTTTTCTGAATCCTAAAAATATTGCACTGGAATGGTGGTTTATTCCCATTGCCTTTTTTATCAGTGAAGATTATCCATTTAATGATACATAGAATTTTGGGAACAAATTAGAAATTAGGAAGAAATTCCAATATGTGGGTGGTGGAACAGGTTGCCCAGAGAAGCTGTGCCTGCCCGGGATCCTTGGAGGTGTCCAAGGCCAGGTTAGACGGGGCTTGGAGCAACCTGGGATAGTGGAAGGTGTCCCTGCCCATGGCAGGGATTGGAATGGGATGAGTTTTAAAGTCCCTTCCAACCCAAACCATTCTGGGGTTTTATGAAAATTACTTTAAGGCAAAGCCATTTGCAGAAAACCATCCCAAATAAAGTCCTGGCCAGGAATCCCACATGTCCCATCCCTCTGATCTTCTCAGAGCCAATTTCTTCTGATGCCCATTGAGTGTCCGAGTGTCTCCTCCCCACCACGTCGGAAACACAAATGTGAAACACGTGCTCTGCTTCATTAAAAATTATGCTAATGGGAGACATCATTTAAATTGCTAATAGGGTCGGCTGTTTCTAGTAAGACATGACAAACTGTCTGGAAGGAATTTTTGCATTTTTAAAGATCCCCTTTATTCCCAAAGGGAAGCGAGTTGTTTCAGAGGGGAAAATATATATATGTATTTATATACACACATGAGCACGCACACAAACACACATACACACAAAGACAAACATTTTTTTTTTCCTCAATAAAATGCAAGTGCTACAAATCAGCTTTTCTTCTGTGGTTGGATCCTTTTTTAGCTGCAGTGGCTTTGGGAAAGGGGTGTTTTGGTGCTGCTGCAGCAGGAGCTGCTGCAAGGGTGTCCCTTCACCACCCGACCACCTCCCCACACCCCGCACACACCAACTCCTGCTGCAGATTAGCAGCTGCTCTTTGCAAGGAATGCTGATTAGCAGCAGGCAGGGGAGGGAAAAGCCACAGGGATGGATAAAAGATGAAGCAAGAAGAGCAACCAGGATTTCTGCTCCCCCCCGGGACCGGCTTGCCTTGGAATGAGTTATTTTTGTGACAGATCGGAGCAAACCCTACAGCAAAGGGGCAGCCTCGCTGTGTCTTCACTGGGCAGGGCACTGTCTATCCCATTCTTGGGCAGAGTTTTGAGCTGCTTGCATCCCACCAAGAGATATTTGCTCCACTCAGCAGTGATAGGAGGGAAAACCTGACCCCTGGAAGCACTCAGGGAGCCCATCCCTGCCTCTGGATTGTGCTGGCGGGAGGGGGACAGATGGCAGCACGGCCACTGGGGACACCCCCAGAACACCATCAATCTGCCAGAGGGAAAGGGCTTCCAACAGGGAGCAAAAGAGGACAGGGAAGCATTGGGAGGTGAAGCCAGGAGATAATGTCAACTGAGGACCGCTGGCAGGCGCAGGCGGCTGCCGAGGGATCGCAGCTGAGCTTCTCCAAGGGATCTGGGCATCTTCCACAAACTTCCCAGCAGCCCTCCAGCTGGGAGCATATCCTCGTGGTGTTGCAGTGCTGACATCAGTGACCTGACAGAATAACGCTGTTTGCAGCCACAGAATAATAATTTTTTGGTCAAAACCTGAATCAGCTCTTCCCCCTCACCTGGGACAGGCTCCCCAGTAGCAGCTCACGAATAGTCACGGCTTAAATGCTGCTGTTGGTTGTCACTTCATCATTTCAGTGGTTATTCATAAATTTAAGCGGTAATAGGGATATCCATGAATTAATTGTTATTTTAGATTACCTTCTTCTCAAAGGCATTTGCATCGAATGTATCTGGTTCTGTGGGGGTTCCTTTTAATCCTTCATTTTTGTCTATTTGGACTTACAGCTCCATAATAAAAGTAGAAATGGCCTAAATGTATGGGGTTTCCATGTGTTTCAAGCTGCCCATGCACATTTGGAAAATGACCTCAGTCCAGAGGTCATTGGTCACTTTGTGGCTGCTTGGGGTTTCTCTGGGTTTTTCAGCAGAAATGGGTGCAGAGAGATGTGAATTCAGCACTGCCCCGAGCAGATGGGAACTGGGTGGGGAGCCCGGCTATGGAAGAGCCAGCACAGCCAGAGGAGGTGACTGTCCCCCTTCTACCCTGGCTGCCACATCCCCTGAAGGTGATCTTATCTCAGGAGCACAGGCAAAGTGCAGATTGTGCACATAGACAGACACAAAATTGCTTTGTTTCTGCTCCAGACTCAATTCCAACATCATCTCTTCTCCATCCTCTCCATCCGCTCTCTCCCTCTCCCAGTCCTGCCCAATATTTATTATTGACAACATGACAACCACAAGGCTGAGCTTGTCTGTTATTTTATCTCACCTAAACCACTGCTTGGCCTTTCCATCTTGGCATTTTCACCGTTTCTTTTGCCATTCCCTTTTACCATCATAAGTCAGCACTCCAAGTTCCACAGACAAGAGTCCCAATCACCAATATTTACATGTGTCATGGAAAAAAACCCCAAAAAACCAGCAAAACAACAAACCCTAACCCAAGGAAGGCCAATGGGCCTGTGCTGCACTCAGCAATGAAGGACACGCTGGCTGATTCTGCCTCTGATGGAATATGATTATGTTTGGCACATGATGGGCAGAAGAACTGCCCGCCAACCAGGCAGCCACTAAATTAAATTCCAAGGCTCCAATTGCAACTTTCTCACTGCCCAGCTTTAGGAAATGCAGACAAAGCCCATGATGCAATAAATACCCAACAGCACTGGAAGGAGGCTCTTCCAATCACAGGCTGGGATTCCAGGACATTTGTCCTGGTAAAATGAACAGTGCCAGGATCTGTCCCTAATCTGGGTTTGGGGACTGTTCCACAGAATCTTCAAATCACAGAATGGTTTGGGGTGGAAGGGACTGTTAAGGTATCTAATCCAACCCTCCTGACATGGACAGGGACATCTTCAGAGCCCCTTAGCTCAGCACCACTTATCCCAGGCCAAAACCATCCCAGAGTCATGCTGATGATGATTTCTGGGTTCCAAAACACTTTAAGTTCTCTGTTTCTGCCAGATTCTACTGTAAGATGAACACTGATCCTCTGGCATCCAATTTGTAAATAATGGCCTGAGGCAGAAAACAATGGAATCAGAGCTTGGAGGAGGCAATCCTTGAATATGAACCAGCTTTCTTGGGCCCCTCTTCCCTCCTGGGCGTTATCCCATGGGACTGAACCAAGCAGACCCCTGAAGAGGCTGAAATTTACTCTCCTGCAGCCCAGGGTCAGGCACTTGCTCTGCACCCTCCTCGCTGCCCCGAGGGTCTCCAACTCCACCATTCCATGGTCCCAGCAGCCCAGGCTGCCCTTGAGCTTCACATTCCCCACCAGCCCTTCCTTTTTGATGGGAACAGGTCCAGCATGGCACCTCTCCTCCTTGGCTCCTCTGTCCCTTGGAGGAGGAAGTTGTCACAGCACATTCCAGGAGTGGGATGGATCCAGGTTCCGCTCGTGTAAGTGATGCGTTGATGTTGGTGCAGATAATATGACACATACTTGAGTAAACAGGTGAAAGTACTTTACCTGCCATGTTTCAAGAGAATTTAGTGAAGGAATGTATTTTTTTTAATATGAAGAGGCTGTTCAGGAAGATCTTGTAGCCCGTTTTTTTCATGAGAGAAGAGTGAAGTGTCAGAACCACCTTCAAGGCTCACAACAGGAGCATCAGGAAGATGGGAAAGTGTTCAGCCTCATCAAAAAGGTCAGTAAGATCCTCTGCTTCAGCCAGAGATGGAATAAAACAACACAGTTGTTCCAAGTGGAGATGGTACTATGAGTTTTATAAGATTGGGATCGAAAGGATTACCTCAACTCCAGATTTATTTCAGATGTTAGATTGTATCAGCACAAGTTTATACCAAGAGAAGGTCCCAAAGGAGTGGGTCTATACCGGAAAAAAAAAATCCATTGCAGACCTTTAAGAAGGTTTTTAAGGTTGTTAAGAGACATGAACCTGGTCCACTTCTGTTCTCTTCTGATTTCCTGTATTGATATTTGAGATGTGTCTGAAGTTTAAGGCAGGACATAGGGAATGGCTTCCCACTGCCAGAGGGCAGGGATAGATGGGATATTGGGAAGGAATTCCTCCCTGTGAGGGTGGGGAGGCCCTGGCACAGGTTTCCCAGAGAAGCTGTGGCTGCCCCTGGATCCCTGGAAGTGTCCAAGGCCAGGTTGGATGGGGCTTGGAGCAGCCTGGGATAGTGGAAGGTGTCCCTGCCCATGGCAGGGATGGGATGAGATGGGCTTTAAGGTCCCCTCCAACCTGAACGACACCATGATTCTGTTTTCGTAACCGTACAGAGCCTGCAGTAACAGGGAAAGTGCATTGGAGAATCGTAGAAGAGTTTGGGTTGAAAGGGACCTTTAAAGGTCCCCAACCCCCCTGCCATGGGCAGGGACACCTTCAACTATCCCAGGGTGCTCCAAGCCCCATCCAACCTGGCCTTGGACACTTCCAGGGATGGAGCATCTACCACTTCTCTGGGCAACCTGTGCCAGGGCCTCACCATCCTCACAGCCAAGAATTCCTTCCCAATATCCCATCTATCCCTGCCCTCTGGCAGGGGGAAGCGAATCCAGGCTGCCCAGGAGAGGGTGGCTAACCCTGAGTGTGTGTGGCACGTGGCACCGCTCGTCCTTAGCGCTGAGTCCACCCTCCTGGCCTCTGTTTTTGTTGTATCTCCCGCTAATCCTTCCTCCCAATGCCTCCCCTAATCTCCCCAAACCTTTCCCCCGTTGGCTGGCACCCCTTAATCCCATTACAGAGATTTCTATTCAAAAAGTTTGGCTGAATCACCCTCCAGGCCCTGCCCAGAGCTTCACCTGGGTTGCTGAGGAAGTCGTCAGCCCCTCGGCGGCTCCGGTTCTTTTGGGAATGAGGCATTGGAATACCATTGCTGAAATAAAGCCTAAATCCCCTGGCTCTTCTTTAGCCCTTGCTCAGCACAGTCACTCACAGGGCTTGTCCTCAGAGACCTCTGCACCCCTGGGGGGATCAGGGAAGGACTGGATTCTGCACAGTCATTTTAAGGCTGGTTGAGTGATACTGAGATGGGAAAGAATTGGATAAACAGCAATCAGGATTGCTGCTCTCAAAACCCACCCTGGCCTATTAGTACTCTTAGAGTTAGATGCCATTTTTTGGATTATCCCAATTCCCATTGCATCAGCTTTCCCCAAAATTGGAGGGGGTCTGACTTCAGCTCAGTCACATCAGTGGTCGTGCCTGGAAGTGAAAATGGGATGAGTTCTCCTTTGAAAAGAAACCTCTGAATCTCACCTTTTCCTGCCTGCTGTGGGATGAGTGATGAGACAGAAAGCCAGGAGACTTGGGCTCACATCTGGTGTTACCCCAAATTTGGGCACATCGCATACTGGGCTCACCCTCACATTCACTGTGTGAGCAGTTGGGGGTATTTTATTTACATTTCAAATAATCACAGGCAGCTGTGTGGGCACAAATCTCATCTAGGTGAGGCTGGTGTGGAGACATGAAGTTTAGCTCCTCATCACCAGCCACTACTCTTTCACGCACTTGATGATGAATAATTCACAGGCCTCCAAAATTTCGTTTAAAAGAAAATAAATCTCTGTTTGGAGACAATAGAATTCAAGTGTCATGTCCCTTTCAAATTCCCTTCCCAAAAGCCACTGATTCCTCCCAGCTCTGTGTGCAACGGAAGTGAAACATCAACTGTTTGAATTTCCCTGAGTGCTCTTCAGCCAACGACTGATTTCCAGAAATAAACCCCAAAATACCAAATTTTCTTCCCACATTGCCTAACTTTCTGCTGACATTGCTTACTTCCCAGATTACTGATACTGAAAATAGTCAAACTTTTAATCACATAATCCAAACAAGACAGGTTTCAGCTCCTCTTGCTATAGATTTACCTTCTGGTCTCTCACTAGGACCTGAATTTTAACGAGTTTGTGTGCTTTAAAAGTTTGATTTGATGCTTATTTGGGCTCACAGTGGTGTTTTCTCATTCCCTGAATCCTTCTTCGTGTAGATTAACTGACCAGCGGTTGGGAGCTGCTTCCAGAATTTCTTCCTAAAGCACCAGCAGAAGCATTTTCCAAGACAGCATAAACCGGAGCAAGTTCGGGTGAACATTCCTGATGCAATTACAGCCAGTCCCACCCTGGCAGAGGCCATGCTATTCCCAGGCATCCCAATCCATAACCCAACACCAGCCCCCTCCCACAGCTGGAAAACCAGAACAAGGGTGGAAACCTTCTCCTTCAAGCGTGACCATCACCTGCAAAGCTCCTGCAGGTGCCTCCGGGAGTCAGGATCCTTCCATGTGATGGGAGCTGTCTCTCCGTGCAGAGCCAGGCAGCTTAAAAATAGGCTGAATATATTAAGTGGTCAAATCAGGTTATAAATATTAAACTGGCTCTGCTGCCTGCTGGCACATTGAGCTCAGCTGAGCCAGCCCAGCGTGGCAGGGGGGGCTTCATTTGCAGGTCTGTGCTCCACAGGGCCACAGCTCAGCTGTGGGATGGCAGGATCGCAGCAGAATTCCGAGGTAATCACAGCCCTCCCAGAGATGAGTCCTGAATTTCTGCTCCTGTTTGTGGCATTCATCAGGCTTCAGAAGAAAGGAGAGAGCAGGAGCGCTCCATCCACTAATGAGCTTCTTCCCTCTCGAATTTCCTCTCTGCTTTATTCTCCTGTCCCACCAGAATCCAGGAAAGCCAAATCTAAGAGCATTTGAACTGTAAAAAGTGATGCCTCTTGCCATTAAACGTGGCTCCATTAGCAGGATGCAAGATGAGGTCCTGGAGAGAAAACATCCAAATGCATCTCCCCATCCAGAGCAAGCTGGGATAGTGGAAGGTGCCCCTGCCCATGGCAGGGGGTCAGAATGAGATGATATTTAAGGTCCTTTCCAACCCAAACCATTCAGGTTCTATATTTTGACCCATCACTGGCACTAGAACAAACTCCTTCATGTCACCAGCACAGCACATATTTCACAGAATTTAAATGTACACTGCAAACACCCCCCAGACGTGCTACAAGTGACTGTGCATGGACCTTGATCATGGATTGCGGATCAGGGCCAGAGCAGCCAGAATTCTGCAAGATCAAACCTAAGACGCGTTGTGCTTCTGCTCAGAAAAAAATGAAAATATGATTGAGTTAATTCTAACTCAGCTTGTCACACAAGCAGCTCTTTGCCTAGATACAGGAAGAAGAATAAGTTGAGTCTCTTCTGCTTCAGGAACCGGCACTGGTGATTGAATTCTGACAGCCAAACTCGGCATATGGTCACAGAGCATGGAAGAGGAAGAAAGGGAAGATATTTTGATTTCATAG
This sequence comes from Ifrita kowaldi, assembly GCA_013398055.1. Taxonomy (NCBI): domain Eukaryota; kingdom Metazoa; phylum Chordata; class Aves; order Passeriformes; family Cinclosomatidae; genus Ifrita; species Ifrita kowaldi. The sequence goes on from VZRS01015209.1 coordinate 162,293, forward strand.
AATCATAGAATCACAGAATGGTTTGGGGGTGAGGGGACCTTAAAGTCCATCCCATTCCCACCCCCTGCCATGGGCAGGGACACCTTCCACTATCCCAGGCTGCTCCAAGCCCCATCCAGCCTGGCCTGGGACACTTCCAGGAATCCAGGGGCAGCCACAGCTTCTCTGGCCAACCTGTCCCAGGGCCTCCCCACCCTCATCATAAAAAATGTCTTCCTTCACTCAAGTCTGAATCTCTCCTCTTTTAGTTTAAGTTTATATAATTACCCCCATTTTAGCCAACATTTTTTTTTCCCAGCAGCTCCATCTTCTTCCCACTGGCAGAAGTACCACAAGACACAGGATATGGCTGCTCCATCCCTGGAAGTGCCCAAGTCCCGGTTAGACAGGGCTCAGAGCAACCTGGGATAGTGGAAGGTGCCCCTGTCCATGGCACAAGGTGGAACAAGATAATCTTGACATCTCTTCCAACCCATACCATTCCATCATTCCGTGTCTCTAAGAGCAGCTGCAGCAAATTCATCTTCCATATGTGCCCAAATTCTTCAGGGAAAGCAAAGCACAAGGATAAAGTTAATCACATGCTGCCCTGAAGGAGGAGTCATTTCCTGTTTCCTAAAGGACTTTGTGGAATATTGGGGTGACACTGGAGAATGAGTCAAAAAATCTGCATTTTGAAGACTGTGAGGGATTCACAGCTTGTGCTGAGCCTTGGTGCCAAGAGGAGGGTGATCCCCCTGTACAGCAAACAGGCCCAGCTGGCACCATGGCTGGGAGAAAACATGGGTTGCCGTGGAATAAAACCTGGCTGGGGACTTGCAAGATGTTTCTGCATTAAGAGGAGGGCTGCTTAATAGTAGAATTAAGTGCTGGTATTCAAAGTTTGGCTGTAAATCTGTTAAACAAAGAGATCTGCTCTGTTGGGCTGTGTGTGATAGTGAAATCACCATCAACAAACAACTGGTGGAGGAATAAACCTGTTGGGAAGAATTGATGCACTTCACACCAAGGCTGAGCATTCCCAAGCTTCTTCTTGCACCACAAGAATTGATTAGTGGGGAAGAGATCACTGCCAGTCCTGTGAATCTCAGATTAGACTGCTGAATCCAGCTAAATTATGTCTGTATAACCCCCTTTAGGCACTCTGGAAAAAGTCATGGCTCTGGGGTAGATCCTGACATTCATTTTCAGGTGCTTTAAGGAATCCATGCGTTACAACTCCTCCTGATTAGCCCTGGCTCTGCAAGATTTGCCTGATCCATTGGAGATGGTTCTGTGCAGGTTTTCAGGTTTATTCCTGCATGGGCAGCAAGTCCTGCATGAAGCAAATCCCTCTGCCAGAAAGGTGAGTCTTGGGTAGTGGCCTGAGCTCTGTCCTGTGGAGGCTTTGTGCTCCATCCCCCCTGGTTTGGAAGCAGTTTTTGTGTGCTGGGTTCAGCACTCTGGCCCTGGCATCCTGCCCTTAAAAATTGTCCCTGGGGTGATCAGGCTGAGGGGGTGAGGAGGGCAGCAGAGCACATGGAGTGATTTGGGGGTCTCCAAGCTGTAGCAAAATATGGTTTTGTCAAAAATAGGGAAATGCTCCCCGGAAACTTGATTTTTCTCCTCTGGTTAACTGAGCCAAGATGACATTGAAGTAGGAAGTGGAATAAATACACACAAGCAGTCTTTTCACCAAGTTATTTAATTCACCAGAAGGGACACTTAACCATACAGCAGCACCTTATTTACAACGAACTGCTCTTTATGCATCCTGTAAACATCAGAAGCAATTTCTAATAAATTACAATCCAGGGAGCAGCAAATCAACAATATCACTGAGTTGTTTAAACGAATTCATTACAAAATATATTGCATTTTTCCCTGTGACTTCATTCAGATTGCACTTGAAAGCATTATTGTCCCGAATTTTCTGTTCAGGATAGACATGTGCAAAAATATCTCCAAGCAAGAAGAGATTGTATTTTAAACTTCATTGCCCTTGACCTCAGGTCCTTTTGAGTCTATTATGTTCCAGCCTCTCTGGCAACACCATCACCGGTGACATCTAACAACAAACAGCCCCAACAGCAGGTCCCAGCTATTCAAATTGAGATCACAGATTCAGCCGTGTAAGAGTCTGAAAAAGAAATCCCTAAAATTTCTGTAACCTCTGGGCTTCTCTTTACCAGAAAGGATGTTCTATACGAAGTAATAGGAAAATGTAATATTGTTTGCCAGTTTAATTGGATGTGCTCCTGCCCTGTTATGAAAGAGATTGGCTCTTGCTGACCGTGTATAAAATACAGGATGAGAGTGGCTCCTGGTCGTTCAAAGTGACAAAAAAACCAGCAGTGATTTGAGGTGATGTGACAGCGATGGGGACATTTTCTTGGCCTCCGTTCCAAGTGCAGGAGGGGGCTTTGAAGAGGTTCTTAGGGATGGACATCACTTGGTGGAGGACAACCCCATCGTGCCCAAACCTCTGCCTGTTTAAAATGAGGTCCAAGGCAGCCCCAACAGCACAATTCCTGATTTTTGATGTTAGTGGTGGTGGTTCCCTGCATCTCACTGCTCCTGGCAATGCAAAAATCCACTGCAGAAGCAACATGGATTTCAGGGATACGATGGAGAGCAGGCCAAGAGGCCCTGGGTGTCTGTTCTGGCTCCTCCTTCACAGATCTGACCACTATTTTATTATGAAACCAAGAGCTGGAAGAGCAGAAAAGGAAACCTGGGCAGCGATGACAAAGCCGCAGCAGCAGCAGGTTCATCTGCGGCAGAAAAGCCTCGTCCCCCCATTCCCACAAAGCTCTTGTAGGCTACGACTCTGTGGGTAGAGTGGTTCAAGTAGCTGCTGTCTGCCTCGCTTTCTCTGCCTTCACTTACAGAAAGCCACGAGAAATATTTCATCCTCTTTGTTGAGACAGTTTCCTTGCACTTAGGGAGGCGGAACAAGTGCATTTATGCTCTCACTCCAGGACTTGCTGATGGCCGTGAGAGGCAGCTGGGGACCAGGACTGGGCTTGTTACAGCTTCAGAAATTCAGTGCTGGAGTGCCTTTGCTCTGGGTGAGAACGAGGAGAGCTCTCTGTGCTGCCTGACCTCAGGTCCCCTCCAGAGCTGCCACGGCAACAGGAGAAGGTTTCCTGCCACGGGGAGGTGGTCTGCAGTTAATTCCCAGGGTCACAGCAACACCGACTGTCCTGAGTTGGAAGGGACCCACCAGGATCATCAATCCAGCTCCTGGCCCTGCACAGACACCCCAACAATCCCACCCTGTGCATCCCTGAGAGCGGTGTCCAAACACTCCTGGAGCTCTGGCAGCCTTGGGGCCGTGACCATTCCCTGGGGGGCTGTTCCAATGCCCAACCACCCTCTGGGGGAAGAACCTTTCCCTGATATCCAACCTAAACCTCCCCTGACACAGCTCCAGCCATTCCCTGGGCCCTGTCCCTGCTCACAGGGAGCAGAGATCAGAGCTGCCTCTCAGGAGGAGCTGCAGCCCCTGGTGAGGTCTGGCCTCAGTCCCCTCTTCTCCAGGCTGAACAAACCAAATGACCTCAGCTGATTCTCATAAGGCTTCTCCTCAAGGCCCTTCACTATGTCTGTAGCCTCTTTTGGATGCTCTCTGACAGCTTTAAATCATTCTTATATTGCAGTGCCCAAAACTGACCCCAGGACTCGAGACGAGACCGCCCTGGTGCAGAGCAGAGAGGGACAATCCCCTCCCTCTCCCTGCTGGTGATGCTGGGCCTGATGCCCCCAGGACAGGGATGTCCCTCCTGGCTGCCAGGGCACTGCTGATCCAGATCCAACTTGCCATGAATCGTGGAACGGTTTGGGTGGGAAGGGACTTTAAACCTCACTCAGTTCCAGCCCCCTGCCATGGGCAGGGACACCTTCCACTAGACCAGGTTGCTCAGAGCTCTGTCCAACTTGGCCCTGAACACTTCCAGGGATTGATAAATTACAGGAATGAACAAACCGGTTCTAGAGCCTCTTTCCTTGGCCATGAGGCCTTGTCTTTGGGGTGGGGGAGCTGTGACCCTGTGCAGTCTCAGCCTTCCCTTGGTGTCCCCAAATTGCTGCTGGTTCAGAGACACCTTGGAGCAGATTTTGGCACTGGGCAACAACATTCCTAAAGTTTGAAGAGGTGAATCCCACCTCACCATGAGCAGGGAGACCTGGGTGATGTGTAAGCCTTGTTCTCTCACTCTATCAAAGAGCTGAAGCACATTTTGCTATTTTTAAATAAATTAGGCCATGAAGAAGGGTCTAGGCAGGGTTTTCTGTGCTCTCTGGTGGGATGCTGTCAGCAGCGAGCCTTGCCCATCCTCCATGGAGCTGGTGTCAAATCAAGTCCAGTAGAATCTGTCTTGGTTTCTTCATCCATAAAATGCCTTCCCTAACTTCCAAAAGCAGAAAATCCCTGCACTTTGGTTCATCTCTGCAGCCAGCCATCCCAAGAAGGAAGATGTTTCTTTGGATATAATTATTTCCTTGGCCATGGTAGACTGGTGCTCTACTTATCTCTCTGTAAGTGTTGGCGTGTCTCTGGAATTTTGGAAAAGGTGCCATTTTTTTTTTCTGCCAAACCCAATAAAAGGAGGTCACAGCTGAAGGGCTCAGCCAGAGATACCCCATAAATGGACAATGGTTTATCCCTTTTGGGAAAGGACATTTTCTCCACAGAGCTGGAATTTGCAGTTTGGGTGGTGAGATGAAAAATGCACCTCTGGGATTTGGGCTGTAATGGGAAAAGTCTTAACAAATAAAAGCAGATTCTAATTGTACTCAAAATATCACCTATAAACACCTAATTCAGCTGAAGGAAAGTACCACAAGTGCCAATGCTGAGAGCAGGAATGGGGATGGAACTTCACTGGCACCTTTTGCACAAGCAAATGGGAGAACTTCTGGAAATGGGAGAGATTGGGAAAACTGATTTTGTCCATTTTTGGAGACCAAACCCATTAACCGTTATCTTGAAACAGGGTGGGATTGTTGGGGTGTCTGTGCAGGGCCAGGAGTTGGATCAATGATCCCTGCGGGTCCCTTCCCACTCAGGATATTCCATGATTCCATGATGCTATAATAATTGCTATGAATTCCTGTGTTTCATTAATGAACTGGGTATGATGAACTCAGGAGAAGACCAGATGAGGCTCAGACTGCAGCGAAGGGCTCAGACTGTGAAGACAGAGCTCAATTCTTGGTGCACTCCCTGGGCCACCCTCATCCAGGTGCTTCTCCTCACACCTTAATTCTGCATATGCAAAATAGAGCTAATTCCCTGTAATTTACTCAGCGTGCAAGCCTTAATTAACATTTTTAGGAGGAACCCCAGGCAGACCTGGGCCGGGGAAGTGGTTGTTGCCGTATCAGAGCAGGCATCATTCCAGGGCTGGGCCGGCAGCGGGAGCTGGCTGGGATCCAACCTCCCTCTGCTCCGCGCGCTCCGGGTTTGTTAACATCCCAATCAATACCGCCACGACACAAAATCCAGCTTCAACTTTTCAGCTGCAGCGCGGGCCGTGGGGCTTTTTTTTTTGTTTTCCTTCCCAGCTCACACCCTAAATCCTATTTTTCCAGCTCCTTTGAGCCCCGCTGGGAGATATTAAGGTGTTATTATCGTTCCCCGTTGCTGCGGGGGAACGGGGGAATGCTGACAAGGGAGACGCGTCCTCGCCTCTCCATCAGTTCATCTCACGCCACCTCTCCCACCGCTGTGAGCTTTTAAAAATAACAAATTGCGGGTTATCCTTGCTTTCTGTGGGAGGGTGACCTTTGGGGTTCACAATGCACATTGCCGAGGGATAAAGAGAAATTTATTTTCCAGGGGAAAAAGGAGAGGAAAGCTGCGATTCTCGCAGGTGTTAGGAATTGGACCTTAAGCGGGGGGGAAAAAGAGTATTTTGAGGAGCTTGATAAATTTAAGAGCTGCTGGAATGCGGATTCATCAGGAGCAGGTTGGTTCTGGCTGGCGCGGGACCCAGCGGGATGAGGGATGGGGTCTGAGCAAATATGAGCCTATTAATAATCAATAACTGCTCGCAGGGCAGCGATGATTCAGGCCAGGTTGGTGTCTAATTGCCATTATTGTTATTCTGGTTTAAACCCCGTTCCTCTCCGCTGCTGCCACCAGTGATCTGAGGCGCTGTATTTTTAATTTGTTCCCAGGCACGGCACAAATCCATCACATGCCTGGATCCAAATGCCAGCGCCGGAGCAGCAGCGAAACATTTTTGTTATTTAAGTTACTGTATGCTAAGTTTATGTTGATTGCTCTGAGTATCATCTCCCAAAGTTAACTAGCGTTAAAGTGTTGATAATGTCCCACTTTCGCAATCAGATTTGCATAGTGCACAACGGAGTTTAGCAGGAGGAAAAAATTAGCTTAAGTGCTGTTTTTCATCAGCCCTGTCAGTCTCACACTGTTTGCTTCATCTGGGTGCACGGGGCGTTTGGTGACAAATGGTTATGACATTTTCCATCTCAGCATTACGTCATTACAGAATCGCTGCCGTCCTCTGGCTCGCGACTGCGTCCTGGCCTGGCAGAGAGGGAGAGGGGAGGGGGTGAAAACGGGGGCAGCAAGGCAAGAATTGGGATTTTGAAGTGGTTTATTATTTACAATTTTTATTCTCTGAAAAATAATAATAATAATAATAATAATAATAATAATAATAATAATAATAATTTTAACCTCTCTCCCTTCCCCCCTGCTCGAGGCAGCGTCCAGGAATATTCCCGTGGGCAAAAGGAAAAGCATCCTGTTCCTGTTGAGGGCAGCGGCAAATCGCTGGATGTGCAGGACCTGGATACAAACAGGGGTGACCTCTCTTTGTTCGGGGTGCAGATCCAGGACCGCTCTTCCCAGAGGCCTTCCCTCCCTCCCAGCATCAATGCAACCTGGCTGACATCCCCCCACCTTCCCATTCAGCCCTGGACGAATGATGGAAAGCCAGGCTGGAGATCTTCCCTGCGACACTATTTTATAAAATGTAATTCAAACATTTCCTCGGTGTTAACAGCTCCGAAATAAAATCCCCAGAACGCAGGAATATGTGATATCCATAGCAATTTTGGTTTGGTTTTGTGTTAAACTCCCCCCCCACACCCATGCCTTACTTTTCACCTTGGTTTTGTGCCTGAATTTAGGAGCAATTTATGCAATTTATTCCTACCCTGGATCAGGCAGAAGTTTTCACCTGCATTTTGCGGGGTGTTACGGTGGCAATTCCTCATTTTGAGGCTCTGGTTTCTGTTTCACCCCCTTGCTTTAGGGGCAAATACAGTGCTGGTAAAGCCCAGCATTATCCTGGGATGTGTTTTAGCCGGAGCCCCCTCCCCATACATTAAGTAATTCATCCTTATTGCTGTTAGGAATTCAGATGTTATTTTACGGAGGGGGAAGGGAGGATGGATGTGCAGAGCAGAGCACAGCTCATATTTTACAGATATTCCTTTTTGCTGTGCGAGTTGCTGATTTACTCTTGGAAACCTGCTGGAGGAAGGTTTGAAGGAAGCTTTATGGGGGGGAAAGAGGGATTTTTGATGTGATTCAGGCTTCTCCCCACTCCCGTGCAGCTCTTGCTGGCTGGGTGTGCAGAGCTGTATAGGGAACGGCTGCCTTTGCATTAATAATAGTCCAATAAAACCAGACAATATTCCTGCTTAAACGCACTGAGTTATGTAGATCCTAATTCTAGCACATCAGCAAGGAAAGAAAAGCAGATATTTCGTCCTCGCCACAACAAATTCCGTGATACAAATGCGAGCCGACATATGGTAAAAATTGCCTGCAGCCCTGCTGATTTACAGAACTGTTTTCACTCACAGATAATTCATTAAAAATCATTTCATACCGGCTGTATATACATAAAAAATATTTACTTGTGTAAATATCAGTCAGGAAGGTATTGCTTTTTTTTTTGCTTTTTTTTTTTTATTTATTTTTTTTTTACCCTTTCCCTTTTTTTTATTTTTTTGACAGCTGATGGGGAGGGGGGAAAAAAAAAACGGAGATGTATGATGGACACAGGGGAAAGCAAAGGTATTCCTGGCATCCATCCGTTCATCCTGGATATAGGTCAGGCCTGGGGGTGGGCTGGGACAGCTTTAAATCCGCTACCTGAGCCATCTGCTCTTCCATGCCCGTGGAATCTGCGTTGGGGAAACACACGCTAGGCAGACACGGATATTGTGGGATACGGCACCAAAGGGACCGGGAAAGGGCTTTTACCTGATCTGGGGCTCTCTGCTGACCTGTGGAACAATAGGGGAACGCTCACGCCAGGAGATGTCTCCGGAAAACGGGAGCAGTGGGATTTCAAGGCCGCCGCTGCTGTGGCAGAGCAGCTTGGAAAATAAAGAGCAAATCCCAGCAAGGCGAGGGGAGTTTTTGGGTTTAATCGGTTTTGCAAATTGTCCTAAAATGATGGAGGAGCCAAACACGAGGGGGACAAATGGCACGAGAGGGTCTGCGGCTCCCAAACGTGAACATTCCAGGTATAACCAAGACAAGCCCTGAAATCCCCCTTCCAGCCCCACATTTCACCCTCTAAAATATGTGTTTCACTACTCAAAATGCTGAACAAGGCTACAGCCCGACACTGCATCCTCCCTCTTTTCCCTCTGCTTACTCCAGTAGAATTTGCTTAAATACATTGCGTTGTTTTAAACCCAAAGTTTGGAGACCTTTAGATGACTTTTTTCCCCCTCGAGGAAAATTTAGAAATAAATCATGGAGTACAAGAGATTCAGGGTGCTTTGTTTGCTGGGGGTTTTTTTTGTCCCTACATCCAGTAGGTGAAACAATATTATTTAAAGTGTGGAAGGCAATAAGTACTCGGAAGAGGGATCTGGTCCATCAGCTTTCATCCTCCATAAAACCCAGTAGTAAACAAAGCAATAATATTTGGGGGCTTGGAGAGGGCAGCTCTGGGGGGAGCTGGGATGTTGATTAAGATGGAATGGCTACGTGGGGAAAGGGGGGGATGCTGGAATCGCATCCCACGGCTGCGCCCAGCACGGCGGCCAGGGGAGAAAGTTTGGGCCCGTTTCCTCTGGAATTCAGTGCCACATCTCACTCTGTGGAGCTGCTGCATCAATGAGAAATTTTCCTATCAAGCTGAACCTGAAAGGGAGGGTAAAATCAACTCTCACTTCCCCATCGGAGCGTCTACAGCACGAAAGCCTCTCCCGCTCTATTTATACGCTGGATAAATCAGTCTCCAGACTGTTACCATAGATAACAGAGTTTTTCTCCTGCTGTTGTCTCTAACAGCTTCTTTTTCCCCCCACTATATTTTGCACGGTTCCTACCTATCACCTCGGTGAGTAATTCCCCTGCTTTAAAGCAAATTATTTGGGGGACAGCCGGGTTTTTCAGGCAGAGGGAAATTTTTCATCCCCGGAATTTTGCTCCCGGTTCTCTGAGTAACCCTGAGAAATCCTGCAGAAAGGGGAGCTGTAGGTGACTGCATCTGATCCTGATACATATTTAACCTTCTCACAGTCTTCAGAAATTAACTATTTAGGAGATGAGCAGCCGGCGCAGGCGTTGCACTGGGATAACATGGCCAGGCTGGTTCGCAATGATGCCGAAGCTTCCCACAAAAATCCCTAATTCTCACCACAGAGCTTCTACAGGAGACATTGCCATGGGCTGGGATCTTGATTTGAAATAAATAACTCACTCAGTGCGGCAGCTCCCTATTTCGGGGACCAGTGGATGCGGAGTTTCCCCTCCCAGGGATGGGGTGTTAATGGGATTTGTTGCTCCTGGTTGGGGAGCGAGGGGGGTTAATCCCTTCCTTCATGTATATCCCTGCTAAGCTTGTTTAGGTCATGTTTAGAGCTAAGTTTTGTGGTACAGGCTCTGTCCACTCATCCATCCCGCAGTGCCGGGCACAGGGATGAATCCAGCTCCCATCTTCTCCCCCATTGCACCTCCCAGCACTTAAAAATTCAAGTGAGCCCCAGAAAGAAATTAAAGAAAAGGTTTAAATTCCACCAAAGCAGTGAAAAAGCCTCTAAAGGCTTTTAGAAACCCTGCGTCGTCGCTCGGGGAAAGCTCCCAGTGAGGCCCAGAGCCCTTTGTTTGCTGTGAGGGGATTTATCCTGGAGTGCGTAGGGGAGGAAAAGGACTTTTTCCCCCCACCTGCAGGGACCCATTCCCCCGGCATCACCTCTGCAATCGTCTCCAGCAGGCGTGAAGCTGCTTGTGGGGAGGTGGCTTTGGGGGTTTGGCATCGTTTTCTAAAGCCCATCACCTTCGAGGAGGCTGCAAAGCGTTAAATAGCCTCACCTGACCTCCTCCAGCAAAGCCAGGCTCGGCATCCTTATTTAGGGACATACATCACCTCCACAGCTTTCCCTCTGGCGCTGGGGGTGGAGCAGAGAAGTGAAATGTCGTGAGAGAAGAGGGAAAAAAAAAAAAGAAGTATCTCTAAATCCATCCCAATTTGCCTTGAAACCCCTTTCCCACCCCAGCCTGGCCGAGCGCAGCCCGGCCATCCCGGCCGAGGGCCGGACACATGTGCTGTGCCATATGGAGCGGCGCGATCCCGGTCAATCGGATCTCTGGGAGTTTTAGCGTTTAATTTCTTAATGTGCTAATAGTGCACAGGGAGGGGATGGATCACCGGTTAAGTCTGAGGATTTAGGTTTTTAAGGGAGCGTAATGTATTTTTAAATATCCCCGGCCAACGTGACGGGCGCAGGAGGGTGAGCTGGAGAAGGCCCTGGAAGAACCCTTTGAGCTTTAATCCAGACCAGGTTTCTAACGTGGCATCCAGCTCCGTGTGAGCTGAAATTCAGGCGGAAAATCCCCATGTCCATTTGACAAAGCCATTTTGCCCAGCCCTGAGGGCTGCGAGCCCTGTTCTGGCTCTGTTTCCCCCTGCTACTCCCATAAATTCCATCCATGGGTCCATCTCCATGGCTTAGCCCAGGTATCTCACTTCCATTTGAAGCCATGAAGGATGGGCGGCAAAATCTCCCCAAGGCCGCCGATCCTCAGTTTCCCCTCTTGGAGAGGGAATTGCATTTCCTTCCTTCAAATTGCTGCTGGGATCGGGGCTTATGCAGACTCCCAAGGTGATTTTGGTAGCTCAAAAGGAAAGGTCTTGCAGAGAGATAAAAAATAAATGTTCACAAGAAAACATACAGAAGTAATTTCAGGGGAGTATTGAAATGACAGCCATTCACCTCCAACCTGCCACGAAACTCATCTATTTATTTTTAAATAAACCACCTCAGCCCTCCATAAATCTCCGAGGCAGGGAACGAAGGAGGGGATGAATTAGGCTGCGCTGTGACCCCATCCCAGTCCCCGCCGGGCAGCTGCCTGCGGGGCAGGGACGGATGCTCGCGTGGCCCCATAGCTCCAGCTGCGGTTGGAAGCGCAGCAGTCTCAGAGGGATGCTCTGGCTGTTGGCTTCTGTCAGCCAGACCTTAAAATCTGCGCCGTGCAAGGCCTTATTTGAATTGCAAACCGCTGTGTGGTGTATGTGGAGTTGCTCTCTCAGGGTAAATAGGGTTTGGGGTCTGTTGTTTTTTTTAACTAATAATATTGTGTCATGCTTTGAGGGGGGTGATGGTATAAAGGGCAGGATGAAAGATTTCGGTGGCTGAGCTTGTGGCTCTCCCCGAACCATTTTTGACAGTGAATTTCTGGCATTTCCTTGAAAACTCCTCTGATCTGATGGTGTAAGTGAAATGTCATTAAGGCAATGGGAACACAACGGTAAGGACTGTGAGACAGCAGTAGGGGGAAAGGGCAGAGGCTCCCAGAGGCTCCCAGAGGCTCCCAGACACGTTTCTTGGACCCCCAATGTGCCCAGGGTTCTTGTGCTTACTCAGAGCTGGACTCTCCTGCCCATCTCTGAACACACAGCCTCACGCTCGGGGTACCAAGCACCAACTCGCGCTTCCATGCGGATTTTTCTCAGCAACTTCTAGGCCTCGACTGGGGAGGGAAAAAGGAAAGGAAAAAAAAAAGAAGGGATGTATTTGTGTTTGTGCAATGGGAAGGGATAGAAGGAAGAGACGTGCGCTGCGGCGCGGTGCAGCGCTGGAATGATCTCAGGAGCTGCAGCTTGTGCAGAGAGATCCCAGGAGCGGGCATATGCCCTTGACACCGAATCACCCGGCGAGTAATAAAGGATTTCCTGCCTTCAGAGCCTGCTTGAGCCGGGGGTTTAGCCCGGGTTAGGCTGTGCAGCGCCCTGACAAGGTTACAGGGTCTAACAGGGCGCTCAGCTGGGACTGGTGATGCTGGGAGTGTGTAGCTATCCCTGGATATAGATGTGTAGATAACCACGGCGTGCGCTCCTCACCGCCAGCACCTCGCCACAAACAAAAAGCGTGCTCTTCTCCTTGAAATTCACCTTGAACGCGGTGAGATGGGGTGGGTTCGTTGGTTGGGATTTGGGGTTTTTTATTATTATTATTATTGTTGTTGTTGTTGTTATTTTTTTTTCACCCCCCCCCACCTCCTTTTCCCCGACAACTGTCAGCGGAGAGGCTGCAAAAAAAGCTGAGGAGCCACTGCAGGCTGCGCAGCGCTGGGAGCTGTCAGCCCCACGCCACTGCAGTGATGTCAGCCGCAGCCACAGCCACTGCCACCCCCAGCCCCTGCACACACGCGAGTCGCAAGAAGAAGAATTCATAATTACAGTAGCGTAGCCATGAAACCAGCAGTGCTGGGGGTGAGGGAGGGGGGAGAGAGAAAGCGAAGCCTCGGCCAAAATTGGTACTTTCATTTTTTTTAATACCTTTTTTTTTTTCCCTCCCCCTGCAAAGCTGCACCCAGCTCTGCAGCATCCTTTCTCCGCAGCGGGGCTTGGGGGGGCCAGGGCCGGGGGTTCCCCCACGCGCCCCCCCAAAAGCGGGTGGAGGGTGCGGGGGGCTGCGGGGGGAACTGGGCAGGGCTGGAGGCTCTTTCCCCGCGGGTCGCTCCTTGTTTTAAAAGGCAGCATTTCTGCGGACAACACCCGGAGCATCTCTGCGGGAGCGGGGCTGGGGGCGAGGGCTGCAGCCGCCTTGTTTGCGGCGCACGGAGTCAGCAGCTGGGATTTTTTTTTTTGGCTGAATAATCCTTTACGGGGAG
>VZRS01015211.1:0-100135 GCA_013398055.1 Ifrita kowaldi
GGGCGCTCCCAGCCTGGGCGGCTGACGTGGCGCTGCCCCCGCGCTGCGCGTGCGCGCGCGGCCCTTCCGGAGCGGAGCAGGATGGTGCTGCTGGAGAGCGAGCAGGTGTGGGGCGGCGGCGGCCCGCCGGCAACGGGGGCGAGCCCTGTGTGCCGCCGCGGAGGGAGGGACCGAGGGAGCGAGCGAGGGAGAGAGGGGGGCCCCGCAAAGTCCCGCGGCGACGTCGGGCCCGCGCCGGCCCCGGCGGCGTGGGAGCCACTGCGGGGGAGGGGAGCGGAGCGAGCGCCGCTGTCGCCGGGGACTCTGGCTCGGCGAGGCAGAAGGGCCGGGGCCGCGGGAGGTGCGGGGGGCTCAGAGCTCGTGTCCGGAGTCAGAACCGCGGGCCGGGCCGCCCCTGGCTGGAACCTCGTGTCCTGCAGCTTCAGCGTGGGGAAAGCCGGGAGTTCGCCTTCCCTCGGCGCTGCCTCCCACGGGCAGGAGGGAGGCCGGGGCGAGGCCGGCGCTGCGCGGGGGGAAGAGCTCGGCGCTCGTGTGGTGGCTCCCAGCCACGGGCGCGTCTGTTTCTCTTGCAGTTCCTGACGGAGCTTACCAGGCTCTTCCAAAAGTGCAGGACTTCCGGCAGTGTTTTCATAACGCTGAAGAAATGTAAGTTTTGAGTCTGTTACTGGATTAAAGAGGTGTTCCTCTAAATCTGTCTGAGTGTGGTCAGCAGGTATTTTAAGCGATATAGTTGTAATCCAAGGTGTCTGAAAAAATGAGCGCCCATAGGGACAAACCCGTCAGCTGGAGCACTGATGGTACTACTAATACTATTAGCTCTACAACTACTGTGCTAGTACTGTTAGTACTAATAACCTTTGAGTAAGACTGTATTTCAGACTGCAGGAAACACTGGAACTTTTTGATTGTTGAGCAATAATTGAAAATCGTTAGTTTCCTGTAAAGGGAGAGTTCTAATGTTTTTGTGTGTTCATGTTGCTCTGGTTCCTGGCTAGCTGGCACTACTTGAGAGGCCATGTGTCGAGGCAGCAGGGTGACATGCATTTAAAGCATGCTGGTACTCGAGCAAGCAGGGCATGCAGCATGTTGCGGGGAGGATGTACTTTATTTTTTCTGGCAGATGTCGTTTATGGAACAGATTCTTCTGGGTTCTAGACTAAGGGCAATTTGGCAGCAGTATTAGTTCTGATGGCCTCAAATTCCAAGGTGTTTTACAGACCTCATGAGTAGTTTTTAACATTTCACATCAGAAGGCATCTGCTGATTTTAGTGAAATAAGAATAAAACTTCTTTTCCAATACAGATGATGGCCGAACAAAACCAGTCCCACGCAAAGGCCACGTAGAAAGCTTTGAACCAGCAGACAACAAGTGTCTCTTAAGAGCAACTGATGGAAAGAAGAAAATTAGCACAGTGGTAAGTGACAACTTTAAGTTAGAAAGATTAGTGGCTCTACGTGTTTTTGATTTAACACTATATTTAAGTGAAACTTGAGAAAATATTAACTGAAAGTTGAGAACCTGGTGTGTGTTTACTTTGAATGGGGGATTGGGAAAGGCTTTAGCCAACTTTAGCTCTGCTCTGTGATATGACACAAGGAAAAATGCTACTTTGAGAAATAGTTGAGAATATGAGCTGCAGCATTTTTATGGCCCTACAAGTGAATCAAACCTTTCTTTGAATGCTTCTTCACATTCTTCCCATTTGAAAACACCTGATTTAGGAATGTGTGGGAAACATAGGAAACGGTAGAAGGACTTCTAAAAGCGTGAGAAATAAAAACAAGGTTTAAGAATAAAGCAGAAGATTTTAGGGAAAAGCTTTAGCTGCGAAAATATTAAAGGAGATACAATTATACAACAGAGCAAGGACATTAAAACAATGGGTAGAGTCTCTAGGCCTAGCTGAGGTAGCTTTTAGAGTTGCAAAAAATATGCTTAGCAAGATAGATAAGGTTAAGCTTAATAATGGGCATACTGTGCATTGTTATATAAGGTATAAAACAAGCAAGTATTGTTTATAACTGATGAACATGCAATACTGAAGATTGGTTAAAACAGCTGTTTGTAACTTCTAGAATATTTGCCATTGGTTGCAAAACTTTTAAGAATGCTCTGTAACCAGGAAGTCCTCGGATGTCTTGTATCATCTCTAATGTCTCAACTCTGTAAATGAGACTGATAAAATAATAAAGAGGCTCACAGAGTGTCTGTCCTGGCTCCCCATCCTGTTTGCATACGGCAGTAATAGGAATGAATGGCCTGTAGAGGGTTTTGTTAATCAAGGACTGTTTTCAGTTTTCTAAATCAGTGAAGTCCTATGACATGCCAGTACAGCATATTGAACACTGAATGGGATGAGTTGATCCAACTGCTGCTAAAAAGACCAGATGGTAACTGGTGGGTAAACATGTACTGATACTTGGTCTGTAACAGAAGCCAGAGTTTCCGTGGTTAACCTCCGGTATTACTTTTGTAGGTGAGCTCAAAGGAAGTAAATAAATTCCAGATGGTAAGTTTTGTATGCCTTTTATCATCTTCCTTTTCTGTAAGTGGTAGAAGTGGTCAGTTGGAAGCACTGGACAGCTGTGAACAGGTTGATTCTGTGTTGCACTGTTACAGAAACTAACTTAGACTACCCATCTATCTTAATCTGTTTAAAAAAATTCCTGTTTTATTTTATCTAACCTTGTACATTGGTTTAGAAACAGTATTTTCCTGGTGGAGGGTGTAAGAATATGATTCCCTGGGAAAAGGCAGATAATTAGCCATTAGTAATACATAAAGTGTTACCTCTTGCATATTGTCATTTATATTGTTCTTTTAAACGGTTCTAATTGTTCTTTCAGGCATATTCAAATTTGCTAAGAGCTAACATGGATGGCTTGAAGAAGAAAGACAAGAAAAGCAAGGCCAAGAAGAGTAAAGCAACACAGTGATGGGACAGTGTACTACCATCACTGTAATAGACTTGACCCTTGCACAAAGCAAAGTCCATTTCTTTTTGAGTTATCACTTGTCTTTCGCTTTCCTTCCAGCAGGATACTGGGATGTGATCAGTACTTTTGTTTAAACTGAGAGCAGAGGTGTTTTTTGGATTGTTGTGTTGTAGGAGTATGTACAGCATTATACTGAAATAGCTTTACACTCAGCTGGTTTGTACTTACACTGCTGCTGTTTACTCTGCAGTGTAAAACCTGTGTGGGGGGTAGCAC
Organism: Ifrita kowaldi; assembly: GCA_013398055.1. Classification (NCBI taxonomy): domain Eukaryota; kingdom Metazoa; phylum Chordata; class Aves; order Passeriformes; family Cinclosomatidae; genus Ifrita; species Ifrita kowaldi. The sequence continues at coordinate 3,215 of VZRS01015211.1, forward strand.
AGGGTGTAGAGAAATGCACTGTACCAGAAGCAAAACAAGGCTGGAGCAGGAGTGTCAGTGACAGATGCTCGGTTTTATAGATGAGCCTCAGTAGTTCTAGGGAAAGCAGGTGCCAACATATTATCAGGAACAGCTGCTTTCTTGGTTCTGTCTTAATCTGAGGGACATCTCTACCTGATGCTGTGCAGATATCCCCAAGGCAGCCAGCACAGTGCTTGAGTTTTTGCAGAGTCTTTACTCCATGCTGATCCAGCTGTTCTGACCCTGGCTCAGGGTGGGGGGAGGGTAGGATTCTGCATAATGTTCCCTTCAGACATGGCTTTAAAATGCTCATGTCACCTAAACCTTTTGTTTTCTAAAACATCATCCTTCAGTATATGCAGGGATCTGAATTTTCCTTCCTTTGTATGAGCAGATGTAAAAAGTAAACATGCAATTGCTCCTATTAAACATACTGAGAAATGGACTGAGTGTAATGACTGATGTGACTTGTCTTGGTGAATTGCTAGGAATGGCACAGCTATCTATGCCTTTAGGATTGTCTGCTGCTGCTGGGCATTGCTGGTAGAGGCTTCATAGTTCTCAGAAGGTTTTTGGTTTGTCTTGCAAGTTACCTCTACATATTTTAACTTTGCCCTCCTCTTTGCTACAAGAAAGGGTAGAAAAAGTAAGTAGGTGTTTATTAATGTAATGAGCCTACAATGGCAATCATTAGAGAAAGAAAGAGGTGTAAGTTACTTAAACAGAAGGTACCAAGTGGGGAGGGAGGGCAAACACCAGTATAGTTCCAGAAATCCTTAACATTTCTGCATATTCATCCAGTGTTTTGCTGTGAAATACAATGCATAGTTAACTATAGCTGCTGTAAATCATAGTTTCTCAGCTTTATTTCTCCTGATGGGGTTGTGTTACTGTTTAGCTTCAAGAAGGTAATAATTCCATCATTACTATGACCACTCGGGTAAAGAAAAATAGTTCAAAACTTTGGTTATGCCTCAAGCCACGTGCAGGTTTCTGTTTCTCTTTAGTCTTAGGTTTAAGTTCTGCAGGTCTGAAACAAGTGTTTCCTTTTATCAGGTCTTGCTCTTGCAGAAGCTGCTGCTGAATTTAAATGCAAAAGTACAGACAGGACAAGCACAGGCAGCCAGCTTGTAACAACTTTCAGCCTGAAATCTACCATATTTAATATATATAAATTAAAACAGCATATTAAGAAAAGGAACCAAAAATGACACACAAAAGGCTTGTAATGAGTATTTCAATAAGGCTCAGCAGTTTTTATTACATAAAAACTCAAAAATGTTTAAAACAATTTGTTAGAGATAATTCATTCTCTTAATTCTAGAACTGACATTTCACATTGCAGTACTAAGGCATTCTGAAACTATTTTTAAAAAAGTAGTTTTACATCTGTACAGCTGATTTGTGTAGCATAAGGGGCAAGAACTACATGGTAATACATATCTGTGGCTATAGTCAGACTTGCTCCTTAATTGCCTATAAAACGGTTACTTCCACATTTTGGAAGAATTTAGTTCTGTATTTGTCATGGTTTAGGAATGTCATTCTCTAGTTCAGTGCTCCAGTTGAATCCATGTGCTGCTCACTACCCCATCCCCCTGCCGGTGGCTGGAGAGGAGAACTGGAGGCACAAAAGGTAAAGAGCACAGGTTGAGGTAAGAACAATTTACTGGAAACAGCAATGAGATAAGAAAACAGTAACAATAGCAATGGCAGAGGGTACAGGAAAGGTGAACATAGAGTCCACAGAAGCAACACTACCCAACTGCTCCCTCTGCCATGCTGTGCCCACCTGGAAGGGCCCCAGCAAGGGCACCAGTGTGGGGTGGTATTGATCGACCTCTGGGTCCTGGCCATGCCCCCTCCCAGCTACAGCAAAAATTAACCCTGTCCTGGCTGGAACCAGGACAATATTGTACATGAAATGTCATTTGGACACAGAAAAAGGCACTAGTTGCCTCTCTTGCGTTATTACAGCTTTTTGAAATTCCTTTTGACAAAACACTGTTGTCCATTTGTAGAAGCATCCCACTAACGATGCTTTAAGTACTAAAACAAAACCTTGTATTCATCTCGGTAACTGTACAGGATAAGTGCAGGAACCCTGCAGAGGGAAGGAAAAAAGAATTTTAGAATTTTGAAACTGCAGGTTCAAATGCTACAGTTCCTGTGACAAATCCTCACAATAAGATAGCAGCAAAGATTGAGTAGAAAATCAGTAAGGTTTTGTTTGTTTGGCGTGACTGCAATTTTCCCCTCATCCTCTTTCCATTGATCGTGCCTGTTCAGTTTTCATTTCAGTGTTCTGAAGGCTTACAGCTAAGTAGTGCTCAGGCCTCGAATTGGAGAGGAAGACTGTCAGGGACTATATTACATTCATACCCAGCACTGTATGGAGTATTATTTGTATGTAATATTTGGGTTCTGTTGCTCACAGCCTTACAAGCCCCATGAAGAAAAGAAATGCTTCACTTGATATTTAGCTGCCTTAGTAAACAGCAAACCTGAAGCAATTTTGGTGCATCTATGAAAAAGGAACCAAAGTTTTAGTCTTATTTAAAGGTTAAGTAGTACCTGCAAGTGGAACAAAGGTTTAAGAGAATGTATTAGAAATGAAACTCATAATTGGGCATAAATAACCCAGGTCTCAAGTGTACCAGTACATGCAATGTTTGACAATTGGAGGTTTAAAACTGGATATACTGGATGTGTCCAGACTATCTGTATCAGCCTTGCCAGAATCCAACAGGAAGACTATGAGTTGGACATAAATGTTTTTATGCTTACAAAACAGAAATGGGCTTTACTGTACATGTTGGGAGAGTATGCATCATGTTTGCACAAAACTGGGCACTCTCCCACCTGTGCCTGACTGCCATCGTATTTTTTCAAAGCAGGAGGAATTAAATGTGCTCATGAGTTTTAAAAGACAAGCTGAGTCCCTCTCATCAGAAAAGAGGGCTTTTATGTTGCAGTATATATGTGTATGTTATACATACATGTATTGTATATTTACATATATAGAAGTATATCTACTGTGTATAGCAGGATACTTGACTGTACATAGTTGTCTGCTATTCAGTTTTATTAACACAGCAGCGAGATAAAAGCGGGAATACATTCTAGAGCTTCCTGAAAAGACTTAGAAAAACGAAGAATTTACATTTTGTCAGTAAGTGAGGGTTAGTGACCAGTCAACTCTTCCTATAGTTTTGAAGGAATTATACACAGTTCCTGAGTATTTCTTTTTGCCTCAGAGGGAAGGGAAAGAGGAAGACAAGTTAGGAGCAGCTTATCTACTAGTTTGAATGCAGAAACAATTGAGGCAGTTTATGTACCCATAAGAGCTTAACAAATTTACCTCTTTTCCATTTTGATACTGTAAATTTCATCACAAATTGCTTGTAAATATGAACATCTCTGTTTGGGCCATCGTGACATCAGTTGTCTCACAGTAGCATCAAAGGCTTGTCTATCTCCATCAAGCTAAGAAAAAGAAATTGACAAGGAACTATACTAGTCTTATATTCTTCTGTGAAGGAAATACTTCTCCCGGTAGGATGCAGCCTTCTGAATACTGTACAATGTCAATGCTCTTTTAATTAAACAGCTTTCAGAGATTATCAATGTCAACAACACGTGCAACTACATTTATTTTTAAGAAAAAATATTAATTTAGTGATCAGTTTCTTAACGCATTTCAGTGCTAAAAAGGCATAAGCAATGGAAAGGGTTCTGTCATCTTGGCAGTGCTGGAGAGAATATAATAACTGATGTAATGGTGATCAGAAGAGAATCATGCAAGCTGATCATGTGCATATGTATTTAATTTTTTTTTTAATACAAGGTGATAAACTACCTCCATGATTTATACAGACTGGATGAATGAAGCATTTTGAAAATGTCTCGAAATGTTTCACAGGGTTTTGATTACCAGACAAGCGCTGCTTCAGAGCAGCAGATGAAAGGTATGAAAGTACTAAACGCACTTCCAGGTGGGATGCCATCCTTGAGTTTGGGTTTTTTTAGGGGGTGGAGAGGCATCCATCTCTCTCTTTTAAGCTAGTGCTGTCAGTGGAGAAAAGAAAGCTTTGTCTTTGGTGTTGTCATGTCCCACCCACCACTGACCAGTTCCTGAGTTGTTCGAGGTGTCAGTATAATACTTATACATCCCCTTTTTATCTTGGCTTCACTAAGGGACGTTTCAGCTACTGTACTTGAAGCAATTGCCTCTGGATTTTGGGTTCTCTTTCATTAAAAGCTTCAAGGAACACCTTTGTTGAAACTGCTATTAATGCTTATTGGTTTCTGAAAAAGAGAAGCTAAGATTTAATTTTAGGTAACTATTCTTGGGGGAAAAAACCTCAGAGCTTTGGATTAGGACTTCCTAATGTTGTCTTGTGTAACTTGGACATTTGACAAAATGTTTTCTTTTAGCCTCAGTCAAGCTCCCTGGGTTAAAAAATCCTTCTAAGTTTTAAACCTAATTCAAACTTGAACGAGAAATCTAGAATGGGTGAATTTTACGCTCCACTTCATTGGGAACAGAATTTATCATCTGTTGTGTTCAGTTAGAGTTCTAACAACAATACTTAATTGCTTACCTCTAATGATAAGAAGTGTATCACAGTTGCTTTTGGCAGATCAACCTGTAAAAATACCAAGAAATCAATACTTAACAGTTCTCTGTTATCAGTTTGCCAGCTAGAGATCAGCTATACTGAAGGGAGTCAGACTTTCTCATTTCTAGAGAAGGACTCATGCTGACAGAACTGGGAACTTAGTTTAAAATGATAAAAACCTTTCTAACTATTCATGACAGATTCCATTATGGAAAGTTGCACATAGGTGCAGGCAAATAGGCAGTTATGTTTCCTGAAAAGCATATACCATTTTAAAGTCCTTTGTGACATGGTCAGTGAAGTCTAAAAGCTATATACCAACAAGAGCTATGTTGGCTTAAATGGAAGTGCAAATCTAGCAGGAACAAGTTATTACATCTACCACAGTAGTTGGGGTAGTTACCGCTTAAGACCTTACAACTAAATACTTGTTAAATTTTATTCCATGCAATTGTCCCATAGATGCAATGTGAGATACTTTTCAAGTATTAGAGAAACAGACCAGGGGTCTTATTTAACCAGAAATTTGATTCATTTGGTATCTCTAAAGTGAGGCAATTGGCAGTAGTTTATTCCAGATAGGAACAGCATCATCTGCAATCACTGCAGTTAAGAATTCGGAATTAATTCAGGCTTCTGCTAAATACTTACTGCTAAAATCTCAATCTCACTTGTTTTCTGTTGCAGGCTAGAAATGAAGGTCTGAAGTCTTGTTTGTACCTGGGAACAAAAGAGGGGCAAAAGTAAAATACACTGCTTGTGTGACACAGGTTGGGAACACTGATTTTGTGTTTCATAGACGAGAGCAGAAGAGACTGCTTCTAACAAGACTTAGAACTACATCATATTTAAACAACTGTTTAATATAATTTTCAGTAAAAATTTCACAATAATCCTTGATGAGCAGAGAGGAAGGAAATTGGGGCTGAGACACGCAAAGCAATGGTACACACTTGGTAATACTGGCACAGTGCTAAAGCAGACAGAACAATGTGGATACTTGCATAACTAGTGAAAACTGCCCTCTGCTCCTGGGTGTTAGATACCTTACAAAGGAAAGTGAGAACCTGTGACTGGATACAGTGAATCACCTCAAGCTAAAGAAGGAGGATGGCTTTTGAAAGCCAAACTAAAATATGGGTCCTGCATTATAACACCTTTTTTCAGAGCAAGCTAGTGGTCCTGCAAAGGTAGCACTTTACAAATGTAGTTGCAGCCTTGCATTATGTTGTCTTTTGTACCTTGGAAAAGTTGCTTTTACATATTCAAAACCTGAAAACAGTAAGTTTGTTTAGCTCAAAGCTCAGAGAGTAACAGCCACTTCTTCATTTGCGTTCTGAGAACTATTAATTAGGGAGATTTCTTTGTTGCACATCCAAGTTTGGACTGAAGAGGGGCTAAGATTACAGTTCTGCTTTACCATGTACTCTAAGTATCTTGAGGCTAATAATCCTAAATGAGAAAACTCTGACATTTGTTTCTAGCATCACTGAATCTTTTCTATGTTACTATAATATCATGTTTTAGGCAGGGTTGTGGGGTTTTTTGTTATTGTTTTGGGGCTTTTTGTGTGTTTTTTAAAATCTGCAAATTTTTCTTAGGCCTTTAGTTTGAGACAACATAATGAAATAAAATACATAAAGTATCTTTTACAAACATACTACTAGTTAAAAGTATGATGAACTTGTACCTTTTTGCTGGTTTTGTCTGGGGTAGAGTTAACTTTCTTCACAGGGTCTGGTATGGGGCTATGTTTTAGATTTTTGCTGAACACAGGATTGATAACATAGAGATGTTTTTGTTATTGCTGAGCAGCTAATCACTGACAAAGGTAAGTAAGAAAGCAATAGCTAGTGCAAGACTAGTCACAGATGCAGGGATCAAACACTTTTGTACTAAAATTAAAAGAATTTTCCAGCATCTTCCCCCACTGCTGCATAGACTCCTTTTTTCTAAAAACAGTATACTTGTTTGGTAACACACTGAGCCAAGGCATTTTCTGCTTTTCCTAGGCCACTCTGGTGAGGAAGCTGGGGGTGCATGGGAGGTTGGAAGGTGACACAGCCAGGGCAGGTGACCCCAGCTCACCAAAGGGACATTTCAGACCATATGACAACATGCTCAGTATATAAAGTGGGGGGAAGAAGGAAGAAGGGGGGACATTTGGAGTGACGGTGTTTGTCTACCCAAGTCACCATTACAGGTGATGGGGTCCTGCCCTCCTGGGGATGGCTGAACACCTGCCTGCCCCTGGGAAGCACTGAACTCATTCCTTGTTTTGCTTTGCTGGCATGCACACCTTTTGCTTTCCCTGTTAAACTGTCTTTATCTCAATCCAGGGGTTTTCTGGCTTTTACCCTTCTGATTCTGTCCCTGATCCTGCTGGTCGGGGAGTGAGCAAGCAGCTGCATGGGGCTTGGCTGCTGGCTGGGCTGAAACCACAACGACCTTTAACACATTCCAGCATTTAGGGAGGAAGAAAAAGAAAGGGAAGTTCCAGAACCACAGTTCCTAGTAGAGTAAGATTTCTAATCTGTATGCACAATGATAGCTGAGCCATGATGTCACAGATAATCCCTAACATCCAAACTGTTAAAAAGTGTGCTCTTTGCCTTCAACCTTTTGTGTCATTCCTAGTCTGTTTTATGAATAAAGAACAAACAGGATGAATTTGTATAAGTAGGTGATCATGGAAGGATGAATTCTACCATTCCTAAACTTTTAAGGATCACTTCTGAATATCTATTTGATGTCCGTGTACCTGAATTTCCTGACGACGCCTGGCACTGGCAGATAATTTTTCAGGAGCTATAACACTAACGTTAGGCACTACAAGAGTTCCATGTGATTCAAACACACCTAAAATGCAAATATACCATTTTAGTTTATAGTATTTCTTTATACAACAAGTACCAAGAAACAGACAATTCACAAATATTAATAAGCTAAAATCAGTGTAGAACAGGGATTAAAAAGCTGCTGAAAACCTCCAAAATCTGACAGGATAATGAGACGTGCACATAAATTCTCAAACACTCACTTATGACTTTGAAGGACTGGTTGTTAAGACTAAGAAATTTGGTATTTTACATCACTGTTCCCTGAAACTAAGAAAAGGTTCCAAATGACTTGCATAATTTTACAAAGGAATGCAAGGCACCTAATACAAAAAAAAAGACAAGAGCTATTACAAGAATGAGGCAACTATTTAATGCTTGGTCCCATAGCAGAACCACTGACAAAACAAACAATAAACCCCAGCTTCCCCAAAATCAATAATTAAAATCTGAAATGGCTTATTTTGAAATCTAAATTGCCGCTTCTGGTAGTCACACACACACACACAACCCCCCTCCAGTTAAACGTGGTCTCTCTCCCTTCCTATTATGCAAAAGAGTGTGTGTGTGTGAAGTGTTTCTTTAAAAATAACCACCACTACCCACTATAGCAGTGCTCAATAAAACAACTATCAAAAACACCAAACTTAAATTACCAGAATAAGGAATGCAAAACCATAGCAAGAAACATAAAGGCATTTTCAATTGAAAAAAATGTTATTTGTACATTTTTTTTGGTAAGTCAATGTGCACAGGTCTCAATACTCTAACAATCAAATTCAAGTCAAGTCATTTTTCATCAAGATGACATTTAAATTCCTCCTCAGCTAGTAAAAATTGGTGAGTTTTGGCTTTTCCAGCCTCTTGGATCACTGCATCAACAAATGCTTGTATGGAGAATATTCCGTCCAATGGTCTGAGCACTTATTTTTTTAGTTTGGAGAAAAATTCAGTTTTAGATCACTTGGAACAGTATCTGAGATTAAGAGGCAGTGTCTCTAATCAGAGTCTCTGCTATAAAACATCTTCTTACTTTGCCTTTGGTAATATTTTCCTATAAAATAGTTTTTGAGCAGAAAGAGGAACAGTTTGTATGTTCTGTAACTAGATATTAAATACCTGAAATACTAGTAAATGATCCTTTTTGATTTGGTATTGAAAGATTATCTGAGGTTTCTCTAAAAATAAACAAAGACAGTTAAGGAAACAGATTTACAATCATAAAGAAATACTGTAATAAGACAGTGGTTTCAGATTATCATAGATACTCAAACTTAGTTCCAACAGGTAAAGAAGTTTACAGATACTTCCCAGCATATATTTATCATTCATAAATAAATTCTATTCAGGAATTGACAGGAAATCATACAAAATTACATTAAAAAGTCAAGTCTAGAAGCAATGCTTCCTGTGGATACAAAAAATGTCCTCTGCATCATGCAAGAGTGATTTATATCCTAATACAAAAATACACTGTGAGAGTATTCTCTCTGAATTATTAATTTAATTTAATTGTCACAGGTTTCTGTGACAGAATACTAAAGTATAGAAGTAGTATTTATACTTAGGAGCACACATATTCAAAGAAGCTTTCAATAATTAGTTTGGATACCTTTACTTTCCACATTCAGGAATTCATTGGAAGAGAAATTTGCTAGCACTATTACAATCAGCTATTGCATTTCTCTATTTAGCAATACCATGCAAAGGTTCTTCTATTCTGTTTTCAGGATTTAGAAATAAGGTAACATTATGAAAGAATTTCTTTCACAGCTTCTAGTAGATCTGTCCCAAAGCACCTGAGGATCGGGTTAATTGCAAAGTTAAACACTTAAGACTGGCTGAGGCCAGAAAAAGGAGCACAAGAGGTGGGTAGCAGGAGACATCAACTACTTGTATAAACTACTGCTTGAGTTCAGCATTTCCAGGCTTAATGATTTCCTTCATTGTTAAGCCTAGTCAGAAAAACTATGGGTGGCAAATCTAAGTTAAGTTTCTGAATTCTACGTTGTGTGACTAATGCATGTCTATTGCTGCTGCCAATGCACACATATATACATACACACACAACTGTATCTAGATGCATCTGTAATTACATACTTACAGAGGGCTACGTGTAAGTAACAGTGTACTGCTCGAGCACACAGGAGTGACTAGTCTCTCCTGTCATTTCTGTACTAACTTCCACTGGTGACAATAAATAGTAATTTCAATGAAAACAGGATGCAGGAGTTTTCCTGTGTACCTCAAGTCTTTGCCAGGTGTTACTTTCACTTGTGCCACCAGAGCATGCAGGTGTGCTCCAGTTACACCTGCATCTCACCATACCAATACTGCCTCAGAAGGAAAGGGATTTGCTGCTTTAATTCTTTGATTACACAATACACAAATGTAATGGACTTCTGCTCAGTAACAGGGACTTGCACGCAGCCAAACACTACTGCTGTCCTGGCAGCATTAGGATAACTGTGTGGCCTTTTACTTTATGAAGCACTACAGATGTGTGAATGTAGCAGCAGCTGAGGAAATCAGTTTCTTTCTTAATCTCAATACAGTTCTATAACCAAGCCTTTTGCTTTCTTTTCCCCTCAAAAGAAATTCAGCAATTTCTTCACCAAATAAAATTAATGTTTAACTGAGCACATGCAAACATATATTCACTTCTGATTTTGACTATTCACATCACTGACATGTTATGCTACTTACCTACTACATCTTTCATCACTGATTTTCATTTTCAGTTTCTGGATCAGGTGATCTACTAAGTCAGATTCTAAAATCCTTTTCTCCGTCTGCCTGTCTTTCTCAAAGGACTTCACCTATGATGTAGTTCAATAGTTCTTAAGATTTTTGATTCTTAAAATGGCATACAAATAAACTTATCAAATTTAATAAAAATCAAACTGTTTCACCCGTTAAAGGTGAAAGAGTCAAAGGTAGGAAGCTATCATCATTACCAATCAATCACTGCCAATTAAATCTTTGATTAGATTTTTTTTTCAGCCAACTACTAATTTATTCTGCATTCCCAAAACGTAAATGAGCTCGGCTCCCTGCATTTAATATGTGATAATTAAGTTCTAACCAGAATGGTTTGTAACTGTAAATACCATATTATTAATATAATATTTTTAGTTAAGCAATTACATTAGAATAAGGTTTGCTTTTCAGTTTGCAAGAGTTAACTCAAACATTCAAAACTTAGGAATCTGCACCACCTTTATTGGCAAGAGATTAATCAGTAACAACACCATTCACCTCATTAATATCTCCTTTCTTGGTTTTGCTTCAATAAAGCCATTTTTAAAAGAACACTCTATAATAGGCCTGTGGAGGACTTTGATATATCACATTGTCATCATCATGATTTACTTATTCTTGCAATTATTGTTGCTACAAGAACGGAGTGAATAAGAAATGAAAAACATTTTAGTAAGGCACATTGGCTGTCCTTGCCAGATGCTGTCAAATGGTTTGTATTTTTTTCAGTCAAAGAATGAATCTTTATCCAAAAAATAATAATCTTTTCTCTAATGATCCAAAATATTTTAAAACTTTTAACTTCAAAAAACCAAAGGCACCAGAGCCACAGGCTGCAGAGTACAGAAGATGGTAATTCACATTGTGACAGAGTCCAGTCTTTGCATCTGAACCTGAGTTTAGAGAGGTGAAGAGTGTGGTTCTGACTGTCTGTTGGAACTACATAGATTTTTTTAGATTTACATTTTAGTTGTATTTATTTTGTAACATGAAAAGGTGCCAACTGCAGATATTGCTAAGTCGACAAATTCATTTTGTAGATTCAAAGAAATCAGAGACAAGAGAAACCTTTTTCCATGTTGAACCATTGATGGCACAGTCAAGCAATGTTTGCACTAGTTTTTGGACTTTCCTAGAGGGAAGGAGGTCTGTGAATAACAGTGTAATGTAGGGATAAAAAATGTTTAAAATGTTGAAATTCTTCAGAATAACATTTCTATGATTTAACAACCGAAACTCTATTTACCTCAGCTCCACTTACTCAAGTATAATTTATATTATATTAACAGTGACCTTAAAAAAATAAAATAATGTAGAACAACAGAGTATAAATCTGAAACTCCATCAAGCATCCTCTGGTCCCATGCTTACCTTCACATGACTTCCTTCTTTATCTGACACCAGAGCCACATATGTAATCCCAGAGCATCTGCAGTATTCCTGCAGTTCTTCCTGGGACTAAAGTGTGAACAGAGGAAGGAGAATGAGACATTAATTTGACAGATTATAAAATGACCAATGAAGTAATCAAAGTCTCCTGTATTTAATTAAAGTAACTTGATATGCAACAGTCACACTGTTTCCAAGAGAGAAAAGCTTTAATAACAACTTGAGCAGATGAAACTTCATTATGCATATATTTATCCACCCAATGCTTGCTGAAATTGAAATCTAAGTCTACACTTAGATAAAGAGAATGCCTAGGCCCTGCAGTCCCAGTTCCTACATAGAAGGGCTATCTACACCTAGAAGTGCAGGGTCTAAGTAACTGTAAAAATATGCAATATAACATCAGTCAAACAGTCACCACCCTGCTGCCTGCAGCTTTCAGTCCTGCATGGCTGGAGGTCTGCCACAAAAGCTGACTCCAGCTGGGTTCCTGTAAACCCAAGGCTATGCTGACTTACTCAGCACTGGGTTGCAGGACAGCATTAGATACATGCAAGAACTACCCAAATATTCATTCTTTATGAATAAAAAACAAATAAAAAACCCCAAACCAAGAAACTCCAGCCTAGGTGATCATAGGAAAAGTATATGATCTGTATTTTTTCCAATCCCAAGGGACTGAAACTGTTGGAAATGTTACAGCAAAAAATTACAAAAAAGTCAGACAATTAACTGAATGAGCTCAAAACTTCTGCCCTGCAACATGTGACTTGGAAAGGGCAACTGCAGAGTCTCTCTTTTGTTAGCCACCAACTGGGACACTTAAAGGTGAAGTAGACTCATAATCCTCAGCTAAGTGCCACCACATCTAAAAGGGACTTCAGCGTTGCCACATAGCTCACTACACTCTATTGAGGAAGTGCTGGCTAAAGCTCTGTTTGGTTTCAGCTGGACAAAAAAGGGCACAACTCAGCTTGCCACTCTCTCTTCCCCTCCTACAACACATCTCTTCAAGGACTACACGGGCACCCATCCAGTAGCTCAGTTTGCCAAACTGTGTTTCTAACAGAACGATGTCAATATTCCCTCCGTACCTGAGTATCGTCAGGCATCTGGCTATTTAAAATTGATGCTACTGTTTCATTCTTGATGTACCCCTTATTAAGTATTAAATTTATTAATTGAGGGATCCTTCTTCACACTTTTAAATGCTCTGGAAGAATGCTGCAAAAGGCCAGTGAGACTTTCTTGATATTAGTGTGTCTGAATAGCACCCTACATGCTCAGTCTTATGAGTCTGTACCTCCATGGAAACAGAAAAATACCCCAAAAAAGTATGGTTTCAGTCTGCACTGATCTTGGAGAACAGTAAGTTAACACATGGAGATAAAAATTCTACCTGGGACCAGTCGTACATTATTTCGGCTGGAATTCCTGCAGTCCAGAACTTTTGAACAATGTTGATAGCTCTGCCCATTGACATCTGACCAACACTTACAACCAGCAGGTCACATGAGCTGACAGAAACCTGAAGGGAAAGTAAAACCAAGGAGCCGATATTAGTCAAGACCACCTTTCCCCCTTCATAAGGCAGTTAAAGTAACAAAGATGGACAAATGTACCAACATTTGCCAAAGTGCATCAAGCTAAAAAACAAAAAAGGGGTTAGATCCACCTCTTTTGAGAGCTACAATTCACCTGAGTTTGCCTGAAAGTCACTGAAGCTCCATCTTCGATGCAAAGCACCTCCACAGCCTCAGCTTACCAAGTATCCCAGCCTATTCTGTTCTTTCCTTCCCACTCTCCTTGGCAACGTTCATTTATTCTTATAAAGATAATAAAATACACATTCCACAAGCAAGTGAAGATGTGTGACACTGTATAAAGCACTCAATATTCTTAAAGTTTCTTTCCATCTCCATCTTCTATACTTTGATAAAGGGAGAAGCAGTAAGGAGAAAATAACACTAAATACAGTTGTACTCCTCCATCTGACAGAATACACAGGCTGAGAAAAAATATCCTATTTAAATTGAAAATAAAATGGGGTAAGCCTGAAGATCCTGTCTTCCCTTAATAACCATTTACTAAATAGTTCTACGTTGAGAAACACAAAAGAGAACAGGCCATCTTGATAGCTGACTCCTATTTCAGTATGGTATTATTCTGGAACACATCTAACACCTTATTTTTTGTCAATCTCCAGCTACGATTAGGTTATTGAACTGTGAGAAGCAAACAAATTCCCCACTTCCCAAAAAAGAGACTTACAGAATCTTCCACACTGGAAACAGCAGCAGTTATTTTATCTATAGCTATGCTGACTCCAACAGCTGAAGGAACTGGTCCTACTGTCTGTGGCCCTCTAAACTGTGGAATCTCAAAACAAGAAAAAAAACCAAAATGGAAGATCAAATAGTTATCTTGGAAAAGTGTCATTTTTTTCATGGGTTAAAAAAACCCATCCAAATTTATTAGAACAGATGACCACATACCAGATGATCATATCTGCCTCCTGCAGCAAGAATTTCAGGCACAGTTCTTTGTCTTCTTTTGATGTATGCTATAAACTGAAAGATAATACCATTGTGCTGCTGTATTTTGTAAACTAGTCCCAGATTTATAGAAATCTGTAAAATAAAAACGAATATGTGCACATATAGAATTAATTTCCTGTTAGCAGCATGGATTGAAAACACTGTTTTTACATAAGGAAGATATATGGTAACATTCTTATCTCCAAAAATTTAAAATACAATGAAAAATAAGGAAATAGTGCTTTTATCTTACAGCATCCCAAGAAACCTACAGCACAAAACCCAAACTGCAAGCTTCAGGGAAGGTGGAGGCCTTAAGCAGTCATTAGATTTCTGCATTTTTAAAATATTCACAGTTTGTTTCAAAATTTAATAAAATCCCTCTTTTATGCTCCAAGTAATGCTTTCAGTTTTGGCTGGGGGAAGACAAGAAGTCTGAGTGCCATTAGACAGAAGTTCAGCCAGAGACTTCTGACTGAAAGAGGTCTTATTTTTAAAATACATCTTAAAAAAAAAAAGGAAAAAAAAGGAAGAAATATCAATGCCAGTACTATTATTGGCCATCAAAAGACACTTGAACGTGCATTTTCTATTATAAAATATCATTACTTTGTTTCCTGGCAAATTACAAGGCCCAGAAGCCTGTTAATCCATTCATTTATTAGCAGAGTATTTTACACACCTGAAGTTTTATTCCCAGCTGCTTTAACAGACCAATGATTTCCTCTAAATCCTTCATGCCATGCTTCAACAGCTGAGTGACACCGGGCTTTTGTTTTATCATTGTGTTTAGAAATGGAAATACATTACTTGCTTCTCCCTTCTGCTCAATGAATCTGTAGAGTCGAGAAAGCTAAAAACAAAAAAATAAAATTATAAGCACACGTAGCAACACAGACAATACCCACAATAGGTCCCATCTGAAAAAAAAAAGAAAAATATCTGACTTCACATTTGTGGGAGTAAGACATCTGCCTTTTTTGTTTGTTTTGTCTAGCAGCCTGTTTTTACCTAGTGGAGTTGAGGACAAGAACAGACAGACACAAGCCTCAGACTGTCCAGAAGTTAACTTCAACTCTACGCATATGCAACATTTGCAGAAAAGTTTTTTTAATGCTTCTCTCTGTTTTATTAAATACCACTCTACCATTTACCCTTTATTCGTTTCCCCAGTCTGAGAAATATGTTTAAAGAAAAAGCTGCAATACTGACTTACAGGGAAAGCAGAGAACAAAGTCAGACCACTTGCAAAGAGACTGACCTATTTTGAACAGCACATGTAACAGGTTATTTTTCTTACTCTGGTTGATTAAATTACAAAGAAAATAAAATACTACTGACTTATGGCAAATTACAGGGAAATTAACACTGAATTAAAATCACTTACACTAGCTGATGTGAGAGAAAGATTACAGAATTTGGCTTCTACTTCTCTTTTAGTCAGCTTTTCAGTCTACAAGAAAAACAGATTAAAACAGCATTTGGTTGGGTTTAATGCATTACCATAATTATTCATATTAATTTCATCTATATTCTGTGCTTATAAAGTAGAAAAGACCTAACTGATATTAAAATAAATTTTAAAGTTTTTATTGATTAGCCTGTCAGTTCTTGATTATACAGGTGACTAATTCTCTCATAAATACACATTCAAGAATCATCTTAAACCATCCCAATCCAGAAGTAACAAAAAAGTAATTAATCTATGTTTACAGCCCAAAGATAGCCAGCCTTTTTATGTATCAAGAGTATACTCCTGGTTATGCTGGCAATGGGCAGTTAGTAATTTTTAGAGAAAGCTCCACAAAATAGAATACTCTACAGTGCTGATTATAGACGTTGGGTTAATAACTAATGCCTTACCACAGCATCATATAGAATGATGTAGACTTGATTGAGTTTGTCCTCTGGTATCCCACAGTGCAAAAGTATAGCTTTCAGTAAGGCAGTATGGTTCAGATAAATACTGTAATTTCTTTCCTAGCAAAGCATAAATAAAAAAAGAAAGGAAGAAAGAAAGAAATGAAAAAAGCAAGTTTTACTTGCATTCTGTTTTGCTTAAAAAAAACCCCAACCCCCACAAAACAAAGAGGCTTCCTAAACATTTAATAATAGCTCAAAATTAACTTCAAACCTCTTCTTTCACTACCTTACCTTCCATTTCTAACTAAAGAATGGCAAGCCTTGTCCCATTCTACAATAATTACTTGCCTGACAGAAGAAAGACATTATTGCAATGGTACTTCAAAGGATTCAGTTAATATTTCCTTTGCACATAAACCTATGCTTCATTTCAAGTTTACCAAGGAAACACATTTTTTATGACAGTGTTCTATAACTGACTATTGATTAAATGTGAAAATAGTTACGTACTTGTTAAGGTTAAAGGAAGTATCCTCTTACAACACATCAAACTAAATATTTAGTCAGATTACTATTTTGGGTGGAAAAGAGAGGAATGGGGCTGATTAGAGAATCTACCTGTAGCACTGAAAACTCTTGAATGATTTCTGAAATTGCATAAATTGTTTCTGCCATAGGCAAAAAGCTATTTCCCGTAGATGTAATGATGTCAAATGCACATTCTAGGAGTTCTTTGGGATGACAGCGGTCTAACTTCCGAGGTCTGAAAACTCGCTCTATACAGTATCTAAAGGAAACATTGAAGAATCAATCAGCCTCTTCAGAAGTCACTGTCAAAGCACAGTATCAGTGCAAAACATCACCTCTACGTCTCTTACCTTTTCAAGTTTGATATGTTATTTCTAGCTACAAATCTTGCAAAAGGAATCTGAAAAACAAAATACAGAAAATTGTTGAAACGAAACAGTCAGTCTGACAGAGCTCTGTAGCTGGAGATGAATTATATTGTGCAGTTACACTTGTACTCTCCCAAGTGTAATATAATGCCTAAAACAATTGACATAGCCAAGTAACAGTATTCTGACTATCCTTGCTGCAAGTTTTAAATAAAAACATTATTTTCACCTATGTTTAAAAAAAAAACCGAACAGAAAAAGGCTATTTCTTCAATAGGTGGTCAGGGCTCCAGCCGTCAAGAGCAGGAGTACAGAACTCAGGAGTACAAGAACAGACACTGAAAGATACACTTATTTTGACTGCTGAAGTAGTGTAAGCCTAAACCAAATTCCACCACAGCATCCTTCAAACCTTCTGCAAGCTTTGCCTGCAGAGATGATGCTACTTACTCTGAGGTCATAAGGAAGCATTACCAGCATCCCACTGTGATCCATGAAATACGCAGCTTCATTATGTTCATATAGTTTTTTATTTCTGGGCATCAGCAGTGGAGTATGCAGCTTGATGGCTCCTGCACAAAACCAGAAAACACTATTATCTCTGATTTCAGAAGTAACACCTGCTTTTTACAAGTTCATGAACACCCTTGCAGGGAATAATTACACCAATACGTAAGTTAAAAAAAATTAAATTAAATGTCCTTAATAGACTTCCCTCTTCCCTATTTAAAGAAAATATGTGAAAGGATGCCACAGAAGAGAGAACTGCCAATTCCACAGCCTAGCAGAATCCTCACTTTGCCCTCCCTCTTTAAACACCACTTCCACAAAAGCAGGCATATGAAACAGATGAGAAACTCTGCAGTTATCAGTAGCAAGTACTGCTTTAGTCTAGAGGCACATCCATACAGAAAAAATATTGTTCAGACATGTTGCATCCTCTGTCTCAAAAACATACTAGAAGTGTTTGTGTTTCATTTTAAAACCTCATGAATATCTTTTTTCCTGGCTATATTTTGCAACCATCTATCTGTATGAATCCAATCTTCATTGAAACCTTACTATTAATAATACCACTTATTACTGAAAAATAGTTTCCTGTTTTAAAGTCTCTAGTGATTCTCAATCAAATATTATTGAAGCTTAACTTGACTAGATTACAACATAAACTTTTAAATGAGAAAAAAAGATCCCTCAGATAGAAAGGAATTCTTCTAACCATCACAGATGTCAGAGACTATGTAATGAAAAAAAAAATCCAATCCCCATTTTTTTCGAAAAGAATGAAAACATTTCAGTCTCTAAAAAGCTGACAAATGCTTTCCCGAGTCTGTCAAGCTTTCAGGAGTGGAGGGAGAGAGTAAATTCTTCCCTGACTTCGCATTTCTCAGTTTCTTACTCTTTTGTATTGCCAAACTTTGAACATGCTTAATCAGATTACGATTTACTCGGAAAACTCCTAGTTTCTACTTCAAAATTCTCTATTTTTATATAAAATAGTATCATGAACACCGGTAAGACAACATAATTTATAAAATTTCAAGTGTGACAACAGCTGCATAAATTTTCTTCTTCTCAAAAAATAATTTTAAGCAAATACTAATATTAATGACTGGATAGATTCCTGGAAAGGAAAACTAAAGACATCATGGCATCAGCTTTGGCTCAGGAAACTCCTGAATAGCAAAGCATTGCCAAGAATGCTATCACTGGAAGTACCACTATATGCTTGCTCTGTTTCCATGCTCTCCCTTATGCCCTTCCCACTCTCGCTGTTCAAAGAGAGGTTACTGTGCTACATGGATGCCTGGCCTTCCACTACAGAGCTGCCCTTATATTCAGATCCAGATTTTGCATAACAGTCTCTACCTCTAAAAGCTCATAGAGATTTATCGGAACAACCATATACATTCAAAATTATAATGAAGATTTTTACTCTTCTTTCTGTAGAAAATGTAAATCATTCAGATTTGATGTTAGTAGCTATTACTGGAATGACAAAATAACAGAACAAAACATTATAAAAACTTCAAATGATGTGCAACTACTGAACATATTTTCTGATTTCTCTTATAGCAGTAAATCCATTCCATTCTTTTAAATCCATTCAATCACAAAAAAGGTAATTAATGACTTTTGTAAACACACCCACCGTGTCTTTTAAATATCCGGCTGACAATCTCACATACATGCTGCTGTATCTTGGCTGCCCAAATAGAAAAACTACCCTGAAACCATCACAAATAAAAAGTACATATATAATTCACGTGCGATGAACACTCCATGTAGGCAATCATTCCATGTAATATAGGCAATAAACATTCTGCTATCTCATCCCACTATAAAAAACTGCAATGCTTACGTAATAAAAAATAACTACAGCTATATGAAGCATTATTGTACTGTGTTACCTTGAATTTCTTTAGATTTAGAAAGATTCAAGAGCTGATACACTAAGAAAAATCACGTCAATTAGAAAGGCAAGAAAGCATCCAGAGGCAACACTTTCTGCTGACAACCAGTCAACCATTAGTTTGACAGGAATTCAGAGTAAAGAAAGTCATCATCTGGACATAAGCTTAAAGCTTTAGCTGCTACAGTCAAACACTGCTGGTTTCTTCACTGAAGAATGAATGTAAGGTTCAAATGGGAAGTGGCTATTCAAACCCACACATTAGAGACTGTAATTTTAAATGGGAACCAATGGGAAGGTGAACGTTGAGATAATGCAATTCACTCAAACACGCTTGAGGTTTACCCATATAAGCGTATTTTTTAAAAATTCAACACAGGGAAAAAAGCCAAACCCGCACATCCCCTGAACACTTACAAACCTTCAGCATATCACTGTCATAAGTATAGTCTATTGCTGGAGATATACGCTGTGAAAATATCTGACTCATCATAGTCCGGTAGGCCTTTCCATCCACGTTTGCTAAGGTATGGTGGAGGACTTCATGGAGTTCAGACTCTTCCATTTGTGGTGGTGGAAGATGTTCACTTTTTAACAGCTCCACAGCTGTTGGCCGTGCTGCAGGATCATGGTTCAGGAGCCATGTAATAACCAATCTCTACAAATTAAATCAAAATATTACAGATTAGAAACATTTTTTAAGTTAACAGTATTTACAACAAACTTGGTAGTCACATCACTTCAGTAACAAACTGTGAGACTCCACAGGGGACAAAACAGCAGAATCTGAACCTTTTGGGTGTACATTATTTGCTAAGTAAATCCTGAATATCTTTTATTATCAGCTGAACAAATTTACTAAACCACACAAATTATTAGAACTGTGCCTCTTGGGATGACAAAATATGTAGTATCCTTATCCTTTGTTGTTCTGTGGTATGCTAGCTCTGGCATCTCTTTATCAACAAAGTTAAGAAAAAGCAGAATTGCATGCTTGAAATCAAAGACTTGAGAGGAACAAATACTAGAGAAGGGGGAATCTTCCTGGCATATTTCAGCGAAATATACAAGATGGAAATGTTTCTATGGTAATAGTTACGTGCAAATTGCTGTTTTACAAGCATAACAGACAAAAAGTTAATACTAACAGTCAACAAAAGAGTTGATTAGCACAAGGATAAAGCTACCTAGATAGTTCAGAAAAGAATACACTGCCCCTCATCACTTCATTACTCTGCCATGGAGGCCTCTAGAACAGTTCTTGGCAGCTCTTGCAAGTTTGGAGCAGCCAATTGAGCTTACACATCTCTTTCTGTTCTGTGACACAGATTTCTTTCAAAAAGTGTAAGTTAAAAGTCAAACAATTGAGATGCCACTTCTCTGAGCATAAAAAGTCAAAACTGTCCCTCAGAGCTTGAAAGGTGTTCCAGTGAACTATAAATTTCGTTACAACTGTGCTCTGAGAGTTTTGTGGGTAAATATATTTCCATGTCAACTTAGAACATTCTTTTGAGATTTCATTTCCTGACCTTGTTCTAATATCACGTAATAAGAACTTGGTAGAGAATACTAGTTGGGGAATTAAGCGGGAAATTAAGGGGAAAATTATAATCAATGTTTCCTGACAGGGAATACCTAATAGTTCTAATATCTTCAAAATTACCTGTTTTGCATGCTTGACTTCATCAAAGTCCTTAGGAAATACAATCGCAGGCTAACAAAACAAAAAACAAAATCCACATTAGAATTGTAACAGGCAGCTCAGATTGCTCAGATTAGTCTTATTTTTAGGTTCTACATATTTAAACAGAGAAACTAAGCATTCCATTGCCCATGAATAAATAAACAAAAAACCCCAAACAAACAAACAAACCCCACACACGGCAAATTTAATTTGAAGAGCTAAAAGGAAAAAGAATGCTTTGATGTTGTTTCATACAATGAAATACAACCCATAATCCAAGCGTTTACCAACTACAAATACCAACTAATTCCTGAGAAAGGCCCACCTTTCTCAGGAATCAGAACCTAGGCCTAAACCTAGGTATACCAAAGAGATGATTCTGTTATCTGACGTGTAAAAATTAATTTCACAGACAGAACACTGACTGATGGCAATACCATTAGAATCCGAAGTGCATTAAAGGAATGTCAGTGTACCAGCTCCAATTGTATTCTTCACTTTTCAAGATATGCTTTACAAACCTTGTTTTTAAGCACTCCCTATGGCAACATTTTTGCTATATTTTCCATCTTTTTGCTTCTCTTAACAAACTATTTGATGCATAGAATTAGTATGTTTCATATCTATGTACTTACCAGCCTTAACTGACCAAGAACAAAGATCCTTTCTGATGCAGTATTCATAGGATGGTAACACATTTCAAAGAATATTATACCTAGGCTGAACAGGTCCACTTTCTAAGGAAGAAAAAAACCGAAAACTTGTATGTAGTACCTATCAATTCTCTGAAGATGAAAATAGCAGAGAAAAAAAAAGTTTAGGTTAAATTTCACAGCATATTAAAGCTGGAGAGAAAGCTGGGGTTTTTTCTGTGTCTTTTTGTGTGTTTTTTATTATTTTTGTTTTTAAAGCTTTTTTGTTAGAAGACACAATCCATTAAGATTTGGTAGACTTTAAAGCCTATCATCTAGCATCTGGAAGTGTCCAAGGACAGGTTGGATGGGGCTTGAAGCAACCTGGTCTAGTGGAGGGTGACCCTGCCCATGGCAGGGTGTTGGAACTAGGTAAGCTTTGGGGTCCCTTTCAACCTAAACCATTCTATAATTCTGTGACTCCCACTTTGAAAACATTTTCTTGCTTTAAAATTCAGTCTGTCTCTGCATATGCACAGGCAGAAAAACTGACTTGCCCACATGCTTCTGCCCTTGGTTTCTTCTTGAAGGAATGTTTAATTCCCCTGATTATCACAGGAGTGCCACCACACCCTGTTCCACACTGAATTCATCTTTGTCAAGGAGGAATGACCCAAATCATACATTTGTACATACTAGTACATCTCAGAGTCCATGCCACCTTTTCATTACCTGATTGTATGTAGATTTAGTGCTTCCTTGGACCTCTGGGCTGACATAGAGCGCAGTGCCAACCATCCCTGTCAAGTTACCTATGTGGCAAAAGATGAGAGCACCAGTTTTAAGGAAGTGGGAGAGAAATGCAGCATCCATGTCAAGAAAAAACTTCTTCATGTTCTCTGTCTTCTAGGCTGGAGTGCAGTCCTTACAAAGAGAGACCCAGCTGAGAATACTTGGACAAACAGACAGTTCTTACCTTCACACGTCAAGTATCTGTGTCTATCTGTAGTAGCTAAACCTATCTACTGCTTTCCAGATTTGCAGCAGGTCAGCAACAAATGTTAGAACTAAATTACAACTGCCATTACACTTGTCTTTAAACATACCATGTACTAAAGTTTCTTCAAAACACCAAATTCAGACTAACAAAAACCAAACCAACCAAATAAGGACACTGAAATCTTGAAACTGTCCTGTATAGGCAAGAGAATACAAGTGCAGATGGAACAGATGCACAGGATCTCTATGTACCTCACCATGAGGAAAGCACTGATCTGTGGCAGAAGGCTAGCAGAGGAAGCAAATTAATTCTTAGATAAGAGGCAAAACTGCCAGATTATAACACAGCTGCCCAGCTTGGTGGCTGGGGGGTCCCACCTCTGGCCTCAGTAAAGAGAAGTTTTATTTTCAAAGAACAAATGAAAATTCTAACAGTGTACAGGACTAGTGAATATAATGTTTCCTTAACATTAAAATAATTTAGAACAAGTTGCCACGTAAACTAACCTGATGGGTCAGACACAGCAGGACCATCCGAGACATTTTCCTCTTGTTTAGAGACCACCTGAAATCAGCAAAACAGTCATATTGTAAATGACACGTGAAATGCTTCTGTTGGCTTTTTTTGTCACTTCAGTTGGCAGTGCATGGCTTAATTCTACAACCTCAGAAATTCAAAAGAAATTTATAGCATTCTCAATATATGAACATTGTGGTCATTCAACTTATGTTTTATTTTTATTTTTCAAGTCATTACATCACCAAATTCAAGGGTTTTTTTCATTCACTTCAAGCTGTACTTACTGCATTTGCTGGATAATCTGTAGCTAAACCAAAATCACCAATTTTCACATGATCATCTGAATCTAAAAAAATGTTCACAGGTTTCAAGTCTCTGTGGATCATTCCCTGTTACAGGAGGAGAATAAAAAAAGACCCACAGAATATTAAACAATAAACATGATTCAAAATAAAAGTCTTTATAAGAGACTGGAAAATCATAATACATACTTTTATTACAGTAGGAAATACACTGCATTAAGTTACTGAAGATCAGTCTTGAAGACAGACTACAGTTTGTAGCCCAGAAGCTAGAAACAATTTTCAGTGCTACCAGATACCTAACAGGATCTTTTTAAAAGATGGTCAAATTTTTATGACAACTGGGTAAAATCTGAAGTGGTTCATTATAAAATTCATGTTCATGATAAAATACAATAAACCCCAAGAATAGACTAATAATGGAAAGGGCAAAGAGGGCAAACTTGCTAATAAATACCCCAAAATGAACATGAAGAAACCCACAGAGAAAGAGGCATAACACAGATATCATGTGCAGGTCATAACTATCATATTTACCAACCTTTTCATGGATGTAAGCTAACCCATCCAAAATTTCTCGGAAAAGCCTCCAAAGCCGACTTGTATCTTCATATAACCCCTGGTCAATAGTGTCCCTTAATGTGCTCTTTTCACAATACTCCATCTTCAGTTGTGCATGCATAGGGGACAAAGGAAGAAAGAACAGTTTTATCAAGGAAAGAGACTGTCAGAAACTTTTATCTGTACACATATTAATGCCAGGGCTCAGGAGCAAATAGTTTCACCAAAACCTTCAGCTATTTGGAGTTTTCCTGAGAGCTGTCTTTTAGCTACAAACATGCATTCACTTCTGGGTCCTACCTCATTTTCTGGGACAATACTATGAGCTTGCAGTAGCATATTCTCTAATATAAGCATTAACGACAAGGTGGAACCAGCCAAGCCACAATAAGTGATAAAGCCAAGCCCCAAAGAATCTCTGGCTTTGTTTCACTTGGTGTCTTAGCTGCTTTAATTATGAATATACACAACACATGCAAACAAGCTTCGTAAAATGTAATTCCACCTACTTGTAACTTCCTTCCAGACAAGCTCTATCATTAAGTGTGTTACAAAAAATTGCACATTACCACAGAATAGTTAGCTATGATAGACTGTTTCTGGGAGAAGTTGACTACTCCTAACACAAAGGAGGTGTCAGTAGAATAGCCTGAAATTGCTATTAAATGCAGGAGTTTAATTTTGTGCCTACTGTTAGAGCCATACAATGGCTTTACAGATTACTGATTTCTATTAAAATGAAGTGCATACACAATACTGTGCTTTTGAAGAGAATGAGGAAGTTTTCACATCTGTGAAACACAATTTCCCCTCTGGAATTTAACATGGTAGACTTCAAGTCCACATTGGGAATTAACACCATAACCAAACTGAGGAACACCAACTACAGTGTTGGGGATTGGGATGGATATTCTTAACAAAAAAGCACAAGGCAAAAGAATGCTTTGAAAGCCATGGACTCAAAGGTTGGCTGGTTGGGTTGTTCTGTGGTTAGGTGAGGAATTGCCAACTTTTACTTGTACATGAGCAACACCAGTTATCCCATTACGCACTATAGTAGTAAAAAACTTTGGTCTCTCCAGGCACAAATATAGAGCCTTGGAAGGCCTAACAAACTACATGCACTGCACAGTGCCTTCCACCAGCCAAGCCTTCAAAAAAACAGTCTATTGCAAAAACAGCACTGAACTTACTCATGTGCATTTTCAAAGTCATTACTTTTCTCATCAAAACCAGCAACTAGTCTCTGCAGGTTGACATAAACAGTATCCTTTTATGTGAACACATGAGCACATTTGTACCTGAATGTACAGATAATGCACTGTCTGAACGACTGGTGTGCTGTCTTCTCCTCCATGGCTACTCTTTTCATTGCCTTCTTCATTCTTTGTCACAATAAAAATAACAGAACAGTTAGCCACAGGAAGCTGTGCAGACTTTTTTATTATGCATGCTACTATTTTTTAATGCCTGGAATACATTGATGAGAACTCAGCTTCTATGGATAGGTTTGAAAAATAGCAAAATAATACAATGACATTTTTGTAATACCACTGTGTTGAAATAAACTAGAAAAACAGGAGTTACCAACCCTCAAAGTGAAAATGAGTAACATTTTGCCATCATTAGACATGGAAGGGTAAGAATTCTGGAAAATCTGGATGAAACTTAAATTTCAAGCTGTCTCACATTAAAAAAAGAGAAAAAGACAAAATTTGAAACTAAAAGATAGAAAGCTCGCTTGATAAATAATGCAACCACCACCCTCAATCAATAATTTTGGTATGCTGTTTGCATATATGTGTAATGACAAAAGAATGCACTGCCATATTATTAAATTATATATTGAAAACTTTTTCATGCCAATGTACATTATAACAGAAAGAGGAGAGGGATGAAGCTTTAAATAAAAGCATGTTACAGATCATCAGGACTGGCAATGACATATTCTAGATGCTGTAGAAAAGTGTGCATTAGCTTTCTAGTGATACAGTGCACTGACTGTCCACAGCAAGTGCTGGGACACAATCTTAAAGTCAATTAAAACCTTAGACATTATATTGACTTCCCCTCTCTTTCCATCTGCTAGCAGTATGTATTTTGCCTGCTTCAAAAAGGGGCTAAGAACAGATATATTGGTTAAAAGCACCTAAATGCAGAACAGAATTTCAGCTTTGAGATGGTCTAAGACCATGTAATCCATATGGCTAACTGTTAAGTCATAAACACACTGAAGTGTTAAACTTGCAATAACCTGGGTCATGACTAAAAATTCTTCATATTTAGCTCAATAAACACTATAGGAAACAGAATCCAGATTAGCTGCATCAGACTGATTTTTATGGAATGCAGCTCACAATGGTGCAACACTTACTCTAACAGAACATAACCTTACATGTTTCTGTACTTACATCAGAAGTGAAATAAAACTTCCCAACTGAGCTGCTTACTTGTCAAAGACTACTTTATTATATTTTTATTTTCACTAACCTTATCTTTACACTTACCGGAGAATGACCTTTACTGTTTTCATCCTCGTTATCAAAAATTATTTCACTGTCAGAATCTGTGGTTGGCCTGTTTAAAAAACAGAAAGAAAAAACCTCAAAAGTTCTGCATACCAAGAAATATTTGCTAAAGAATCTGGAAATTATTTGGGGGAAAATAAGAAAATCTAAGTTTCTGCTGAAGACTTTCTATATGCCTTAAACAAAAAAGCAAAACGAAACAATAGGCAGAAAAGTATCCTGCTTGCAAAGCAACACTTCCTTTGACAGTCCAGTCTCTAAAAGGGGAGGTATATATTTACATCAGTAAAATTTAATTTCTATATCCAGTAAGCAAAACTGAGATAAGTTTACTTACTTGCTTACACAAAAAAATCACTGTGAGTGAGAAAATCCAACCATACACAGAGGAAGGTATGGAATACATTAATAAAAACCAAAACAAAAAAGAAAGGGCAAGTTTGATATTTTTCAAGATTTGTAATATTTCTGTTACTGTTTATTAAATAACTTTAATCTCAAGGCTGGAAAAGACAGCCAAACACAACAGTCATACATTCTGGCAGGAATAATAAGTAGCTTCAAGAAGCCTACACCAAAAAATTTTCCATGTAGACTGACAATTCATAGCTAGAAAATTTCCTCCTCCTGGCTATCTCACTGCTGGTTTTGAACAAGGGGACAAAATAAAAATACAGTGAACTACTTCTGACAAAAGAAACAAGAATGGTAAGACACAAACTTGGAAAAACTAACTTTGCTCATGCTCCCTATAGTGCCAATAGTGAAGCCTACTTACAAAATTGAATGCGAGAACACGCCATCACCATCATCGTCATCATCACTGGACTCCTGATCAGCTCCACTGAATTTGTTGCTGGAAGATCTTTCACATGAAGTACTCCACTCGACTGAACTTGTCAAACACGGAGGAGGAGCATTGGTTTCCACATCATTTGTCTCCTCAGGAGAAAGGATGAAGAGACCGGCTTTGGGAGGCATTCTTCTCTCTTCGGTTGCTTCAGATGTTGACACAGTGGGAACAGGACTTTCATGTTTTTCTATCCAAGCATTGTAATACCTCACAATATTCTCATGGTTCAAGCGGGAGAGTAACGTTACCTCCCCCTTAATCCTCCGAAATTGCTTGCTGGTAGGGTTTATGCGAATGCGTTTCACAGCATAATAGCAACCATCAAGCTTATTTCTCACCTGCAAAGTTCAAATTAATCTAAAGTCAAATGCTTACAAATGCCTTACAAAGCAGAGCTAGAAGACGAATAATTTCACGATACAGGAAGTCTTCCTTTCACTTGGAAAATTACTACAATTCAAATGCAAGGCTCCCCATACTGACAGGCTCCTTCCTCAATTGCCTAGCAACCTCTTGCAAGAAACTTTTCAGACTTCTCAGTTCTAGATAAAAACCTCAACACAGGCACAGCAGACTAGCACACAGTAAATAAAACCACACGAACATTGAATATATTGTTTTGCTTTAGAGAAAACAAACATATCCCCAAAAAGATTTCCACAAAGGAAACTACTTTTATACCATACCTTGATGACTGCTCCAAAAGCCCCTTTACCAAGTAATTTTAGCTCTTCAAACTCATTGTAATATCGTGAAAATTGTCTCTGTGTTTCTGTGAAGAACGAAGCGCTGGATATCCGACTGCTGGGTACAACGGTCTCCATGCAATCCATACCTGCTGAATCTGTAATGAAGACCAAGTTACCATCGCTGGCAATATGGGGAGAAGGCACTAGGGACTGTCAAATAAGGAGCAAGAAGGAGACAAAACCTAAATAACTTCAAGTGCAACTACAACCTAAAATACAGAAGTGCTCTGCGGTGTAGAGTTAAATTCTAGTACAAACATTAGCCTTAATACAGTTTTTAATTACTAACATGAATGATGCTGGACAAAGGAATTATTTTAACGTAAGAAGAATGTAAGAAGGAAAGAAGTGTCATAGGAATACCCTCTTCCAAAGACAAAGTTAAGTCCACATTTACACCATGAAGGAGGTGGATGAGTTTTCAAGTTTCTTTAAAGCATGAGCTGCTTCTACTGAAGAAAAAAAAGTAGTCAGTCCAACCCAGCCAGTCTTGGACAAAGAAGTTAAAGACAACACTACCTTTTAAGTCAGTTAATGTAACACACTTGTGCAGTCTTGTGAAGCTGTAGCACAGCTCAAGTTTTCTCTTACTGCAGGCATGTAGTCCACTTATTTAGCAGAATACAGGAAGAACTAAATTTCTTACCATCTAGATTTTCTTCAGCTACAGGTATTTTTATTCGTGGAATGTTTATAAAACTGTGTTGCAGCAACTGCTGAGGAGTCCATCTTTCTTTATCTTCCAAGCAAACACACCTGTTAGCAAACCACAGAGAGAACTATTTCATGTCTGACACAAATGTTAGAAGAGTTTTTGTTATATTTAAGAAATTATTACCTCCACCATTCAGATGGGAGTAGGAAGCAAAGACAGACTAAATCACTTATCCACAGTGATACACAGTTGGTGGCAGAGCAGAGAAAAAGAGAGCACCAAAGCTGCTCTCCCAAATCCCAGATTAGCAGCCTGAGCCATGAGAGCAATCGCCTCCTCTTTAAAATCTACAACTAGAGACACAGGAGGACTTAGCTATTCTTTAAAAAAGCTGCTAAAATCTTAAAAAAAAAAAAAAGACAAAAAGATAAAGGAATGTGACAAACATACTTTTCCAGAAAGTCTTGAAAGTCAGCAGGTAAACTGGCAGGAACAGCAACTGGGAATTCCTTGGTTATTTGGCCCTGGCTGAGTGAAAGCAGTAGCAAGCCCAGACGCCATACATCTCCTTTTTTTCCAGGTTTGTTGGGAAGACCATCCTCACTAAAACGAACCTTGGTTTGCTCAAAAACATCTGCTTTGCAGATGTCAGCTAAGCGCTTGGAAATGCTGTAGTCTGTGACCTTGATGTTTCCTTCAGCATCTACCAGGACACTGGAAGCACAAAGGACCTTGTGCACTACTGAATTATTGTGCAAGTAGTCGAGAGCTGACAAGATCTGGATCACGTAATGGCGCAACTGCTCAACGGGCACTGGAGTCTCTTTGTGTAAGTACGTAGAAAGGCTGCAGCCACTTATGTGCTCCACTAAAATATCCACCACAATTGAGTCATCCCGTTCTTTGAGGTTCATACATTTATAATGCACTATGTTTGGGTGACTTAGCTTCACCAGCGAGCTGAACTCTGTTTCTGCTCCCTGAAGCTGGTAGAGAAACACAACATAACATGCATTTTGTCTTATCTTGGAACACACTTCTAATAAAATATGTAACATATAGAAAATATGCATAAAATACATGACATCCTCATACTTTTCTAAAAGGAAGTACTGTGCACTGGGGAAAGTACAGCTTTGATTTCTAACAGGTAAACTTGGTTCCCCCTTTCTTCAGAATTTTAATATTCTATAATTTTATTTATGCGTACTTGCAAACACTTTCTTGCATTTGTATTACTGTAAAGGGAAGTCCTGAATACCCCAACACACATCTCCTTTCACGCAGATCCTCTAAAAGATTAGCATTTTCAAGTTCATTACTACCCTCAAGTTTAATATAAACTAGCAGCCTGAAGAAAAAACACTGAACCTCACCTAATCTTTACTAAGCCAAATGCAAAATACAGGCATTACCTGCTTCTTAGACTTCTCAATCTTTTCTATTTCATGAGTTGTAAGAAACCTTCCCATCTTTTTTTGCCAGTGCAGAACCCACTCATATATTAGAACAAAGTCTCCACTGTGAATTTCCAAGGCATTGTAGACAGATTTACCAAGCTGTTCATCCTTGCCTATACACAAAGGGAGAGAAGAGGAACATGGCTTCTTTTGTTTCCAAGGATCTGGCAAGAGCTCCTGCAAATGCTAAATAAATACCAGTAAGCCTGTTTTCTAAAGTCAGAAACATAAACCTACTTACAACTAGACAAGACACATATCTATATTGTAAGTATGGAAAATATCAGGCTTAATGAGACTGAATGCTATGTAACAGTACTCAAATGAGAGCAATAGCACATTGACAAAAAACTGCTGCACATTTTCAGTAATTTCAAGTTTTAATAAATGAACCACCTTCCTGCGTAGCAAATGCCAGCTCTATACATAGTAACATAATCGTCCATCCTCAAACTGCAAAACAATAAAGTTTTCCTTTCTCTAGAGACTTTCAGGCTGTTCATCCCTCCACTGAGGAAGTGCTATGTTGAAAACAAACAGTGAAAACATTTGGTGGTCTGTCCACGTGGGCACTTCATGGAGGTCTTCCAGCTCTGAAAGTCTCCTGTCATGTCCTGTATTAATGCTTTTGCTAAACCTCCTGCTTTTATGCCATTGCTATCAGCAGCAATGGAAGCAGAGTAGGTATGCATTTCCAGCCCTGTGCTTATCAGTGGTTTCACACGTTACTGAAAGCATCCTAAACCCCAGCATTTCAACCTGCAATTGTAATTTTGCTTACCTAGACATTTTCCTTTATGGACAGTAAGTTGTCCAGCACCAGTTGTGCTGAAGTTCAAAACTTCGTGATTTCCAGGGGACTCTTCATTATTACTAACAGAAAGCTGGCGTTCTCGTCTGAAATGTGAAGACAGCATTTTCCTCCAACTCAGACATACAGTATATTTAAAGTCAGGAGTTGTATACAAACGTTAAAAATCACAAAGTTCCCAAGTTATCCACAGCATACAGCTTAGTTAAACCAGGACAAATGAAGGCAGTGGAGAAAGGGGGCAGGGAAGAGACCAAAATGAACAGGTGAACAACATGGCACATTATTCTCTTGCCTTCAAATTTCACTTTGTAATCTAGTATTTGCAACAAACAAACAAACAAACAAATAAATAATTCTAAAAAATCCACATGCAAACTGACATACTTTGAACGTCCAGCTGAATTTGGTCGGTGTTTATTATTCACTCCATGTTCCAAACAGCTCCCATTTAAGCGTGAAGCAACTCTGTGTCCCGCAGTGTCTCTCCTGTGAGAATCTTCTTGATTTGTCAGAGCAGCTATTTCCAAACGTTCCTGTAAATCAGGGAAGACACCAAATGAGTACAGAAGCCACTCCTATCCTCAAAATATGCAAGTACTTAGTTATTATTCTATGAAGTCATGCAGATGACAGAAGAAATAGGTTGTCATAATAAATGTACATGTGAGACCAAAGAAAAAGGGCTGAGATTTCAGAAAGTACATTTCAGCACTGTCCGTGGCAAGAATGAAAGGAAACTGTAAACATTAATATACCAGCTTTTTTCTATGCCTGTTTGAAAATATCCACCTTGGTACACTCAAGATGCTAGTATATTCCACATATAAACCCCAGAAATAATCAAGAACCTATTTCAATTTAGATCTACTAGAAACCCTGAATAAGAAAAGATGTCCTAGAAAATTTCAAATTTTTACATGTACTGTCACAGTACTGGGAAGAACTTACTGCAATGTTTTTTTGCACACCTGCTTAGAAAGAATACCTGTTTGGCAATCTCTTTCTTTTTTCTTTCTTCCCTTTTCTCTTCCTCCCTTCTCTGAATCTCATTAAGGATTTCACGTTGCTGAAATAAATTTCAGTATTGTTAGAGATGCAACAGTACATGCAATGCAACTGCTAAAATCTTACCCTGATTTAAAAGAAAAAAAGCTATGATGCTGATTTTTTAGAAGTGTTAAAAGAGGACTTAGAGGATGTCACAAGAATGAAAAAATAGAAGTCAAATTAGCTCTCCTGAGGAAGTTAACAGCATCAATTGTATGATATAGGAGAATGGAACTGTAAATCACTTCTACTGCCAGACCCAACAATAAAGTTTCACACACAAAAAATAAAAAGATAGGGAGATAAATCCAAACAATCTTTTAAAAAACAGAGCTATTCTATCCATATTCCCCACAGAGTGGAGACTTCACACTACTGTGAGACTTGGATGAATCCCTCCATTTCTAGTGAAGGATGTTGGTGGTCTGACATCTCTTTAGATTAAATTTGGTGCTCTCTAGAGATGTCTGTCACAGTGAATGTTCCAGTCACCCTAAGAGCAAAAGAAGGTATGATAGCCAATCTACCTGGCTAACGCTTCCTAGTTTAAGATTGAATGCATTTAATATGTACATTTGCTTACACTTTTGTATAAGGTCCTCTTGATAGGTGATTTTCATAGGATGAGGAATCAACATCCAGGTTTGTTTCAGGCATAAATATTCCCCAGGGTTAAAACCATATCATTAAAATATTACAATTACAGCAGCAGATAGTTCAAATAGTACATATTGATCAACTCCTACTGGCAGGTCTGATAAGTTAATAATTCACTAAAACTCACCATTATGCAGAGTGATTTTAAAATCATGATTATGTTATTTTAAGAATATATGCTTATTCATACTTTGATTTCTCTTACCTCCTGCTCCTCTCTTCTCTTAACTTCTTGTGCCCTACGCAATTCCTCCTGAGCCAATCTTTCCTGTTCTTTTTGATGATTTTTTAGCATTTCTTCATGAAAAGACTTGGAAGGTGGTTTATTATACTCACTGAGAAATGACTGTACATGGTCAGCGAGTTCAAATATCATCACCTGAAAAAAAATAAATATGAATGACATGCAGAGTCAAATGATAGCCAAATGATACCCAACCCAAAAAGCAACACAGCAGAAGTACAATGGCCAATTTTGTTACTTATCAAGGAGAATTTACCATATTTCTCTATTTATTAATAAACTGTAACAGAAAAAATCCCTGACCGCAGTAGAAAAGATAGCAAAAATTACTGAAAGTCAGGCAACCCAAGCCATCTTATTTTTCTAAAAGAAAAGTAAAATTTAAAAATCACATTCTCATCTTCTTTTCAGCATGATTTTTCTACTCCGAAAGATATGGGTTTACGACATATGAGCTACAACAGAACAAATCTTTTGCACTTATCTGTTTCTGCACCTACTGCTATGAAATAGTTACTTATTTCTCTACTAACAGCAAATCCAACCCTTCCTCCACAAAGCAGTCCCCCTGTTAGAACTGTAAGTCACATAAGGCATTCCACATTCATATAATCACGACTACTAAAACAGAAGACTGAAAACTCTGCTCAGCTGAGTTCTGCTACATGGCTTGCCAGCTTGGAATCAATTTTCAGTTACTGTTTACCTGAACTGTGTATGTATTGATGATCTATTGACCTGTGAGGGCTTAAGCTTTCAGCAGTCTAGTAGCATCCCCTTATTAATTCAAGCAATCCACACTGCAAATAGACCATCTTAGCTCTAAAATTAAAGAATAGTCCAGCACAAAGGTGCAGTAAGCAGCAGCACTGAGCAGGATTTGCATGTACAGGTAGGAGATCAGCCAAACTAAATTGTACCATCTGCCTGTAACAGGGTGACATTTAGAAGATTCTCAAACACTGAATCCCCTGCTTGAAAGTCAGAATGAAGCCAGGAGGCAATTCAAAATAGAATAGCACATCATGCATAAATCTGACATGTGCAACTAAAATATCTTTCCCAGGTTACTGTTCAGAAGGCAAGGCAATCATTGTATGTACACATATGTATTAAAAAAAACAAACACCAAGAGAAAACTCAATAATTAAAAAAACACCAACAGTTTGCTGTTCAGTTTGAACAGGTGGTTGAGGTATTGACAAACTTTCTATATCACAGAATAGAATTTAATAAGGAAGACCTGTCAATGCAGAGTGAAAAGTTATCTCCCTTTTGCTGCAGACAAAATAATTCATTAATAAATGGCACTGCATATGCCACTCATACAAAACGTGAACCACACATGTATCTCACAAACGCATCTACATATTGCTGGAGGAAGCATGACTCTTGCTTTGGAAAATCAACATTAGGAAGATGTATCACATATTTCAGGTCCTTTCAATGAGATCAGAAATCAAATTGGGATTTGATAACTCTTGGGGTCCGTTGTGAGCAGACCAAGTATATATTGCATGGTTTTGTGGTTACTTAGAGAATTTAACCCTTGTACTTCCTATGAATTGTCCATAGCACTGTCATTAGAAAAAAACAAACAGCAAACAATAAACCCCACCCCCTAAATTCCAGAATACACCATTAAACTGCTAATTTCCAAAGATACTGAAAAATTTGAGGAAATTCTTGGATATTGAACAGAATGAACAAAACAATATCTGGCTAAAACAGTTATTTTGAAAGTATCTGCAGAAAAATTGGCAAACAAAATACAAGTATAGTATTCAAATGGAAAAAAAGGCTTGATGTGGCAGGACTGAATGACAGATAGCTCTAGCTAAACCTGTAAAGTTGACAGGCTTGGGAAACTGAAAGCAAAGTAGTATCCCATTTCAGTGTATTATAATGTCCACAGCTGTGTAATTCTCACTTTTAAAAAAGGCAAATGGAGCTATTAAAATGTGTTCACCTGCAACACTTCCAAATAGCAATAAGAAATACGCCAAAACCCCTGCTTTCATCAAGAATTCTTTACTCATAATTCTTTGAATCATTTCAGTCCTCAGCAACAACAGAAAGATATTGGTAATATTAACCATACCCAAGGATGTACAAAATCCCTTAAAATAGATACAATGTCTAAGCTTCACGTATTTCTCCATCTTTCCCTTTTTACCCCATTCTGGGGAAACCCAACTAACACTACTCCTAAGCACAGGAGAAAAAAAGGCACAATGGCATGGAGTGACTGTGCTAAAAACCTGTTGAGCTGGGGTTGGAACAAAGGTCTCTTGTCCTTCAGTTCAGCACTAGGGGAACAAGATCATATGGAAAAATTCCCCAGGTAACCACTGTTTGCTTAAACAGATACAGCCTCTTACAATATTCAAATTAATCTGAAAAGTGCAGAAAGCTCTCAATTTTACAGTTAGCATTGCTTTTCATACTGTCAAATAACTCAGAACCTTCAAACCTAATAATGTGAACCTTTAAACAGGAATAAAGCTTCCACTATTTATACATGCACTGGATTTTAAGAGTATCCGCAGTCTTAACCTCCATTAATTAGAAATACTCCTAAGAAAGACAGTCCCTCCTTCCTTAAAAGCAATGCAACTTACACTTTCAATGTGGATGTATTTCACTATACTATACCAGACATTTTTAGAACTATTTAGGTCCAGAGTATATTTCTCAAGGAAGTGAAAAGCTCTTACCTCTCCACAGCGCTGTTTTGCCACTTCAGCTAGCCTGGATTTTAGTTCATTTATTTTCTCATTTGACAAGCCTTTTGAATTTTTTAGTTGTATTTCAGGAACTCTGAGGGACAGCAACAAAACATAAAAAAGTCCTTATTAGAAAAACTGAGTGTAAAAAGCAACAGATTGTTGATAAAAACAGCGTGTGAGGGAAAAAGAATGGAGTTCATAGTCACTTGGCAGTTAGTCAGTGCTCAAATAAGCAGAATATAAATACTACATATACAATATAAAGCCAGAAATACTGTATTAAATTCCTTACCATCAAATTTTCTGGTTCACCAGATTACCTGTTGGTTACACTTAACAGTAGAACTAGCAAAGAAACCCTGCAGACTCTAATAATTCGGCTCTTAGCCACTAACTTACTGAACAAGCCATTTAAAATATTACTAGCATAACATTTAGATGTCTGAAGTTTATTTATCACCACTATACAGGTTACACAAACCCCAAGAAACAAATGCAATAAATAAATACTAGTTAAATTTTAAAAATATTTAAAATAAGGTAAACAAACAAAATGTCTGTAGGTATGTTCTTTTAAACTAAAACAAAAAAAAAAAGAGAGCAGCTGTTACGTCCTTGTTATAGGGTATAACTGAGCAATCCCTCAGTAGGGAACAGCATTTCCCTTCTACAGCACTCATGCCACAGCACAAATGGATGGACTGAAGGGAGTTATGCTTTGGATTATCAGTGGTATAAGGACTGAACAAAATGGGGCACAGGCCAACACCTAGCCCAGAAATCACTTGCCAACAAAATGCTGGGGTAGGCTGGTCACCTCCAACCCCTTCTACATTCTCTATGGAAAACTCTCCCAAAAGCTAATCCAGCAGAAAACAGACAGCAGATGGCTTTAAATAAAAAGGAAATTCAGTCTGTCTTAGCTGAAAGGGTCAGGAGTTGAAGAAGTTTAACAAGGGCACTAAGATAGTGGCAGGTACACCTGGGTTTATGTATCTCCAAGCTACAAACTGGGGCTGCAGTCTTGCACTGACAAACTCACCCCTGTTATTCTTCATTGCACAAAAGAATAAATCCAATTCAGGTGCAAAGTTTAGAGTTGCATATTATAAAATACCACAGGCTTAATAAATACTGACATGCAGAAAGCAAGACTAAGAGTGATGAATAAAACTCCACGTTTTTTCAACTTAAACTTTACTACAGAAAGCAGAGAAAAAAGGTTATATTTGAAAGTTCACTTACGTATCAGGGTAAGAATGGGGACACTTGACCCACAAGTCAACTTTGGCATACACTTCATCAGCACCAGTCAATCCCTGAGGACGCAGAACTAAATTAATTTCAGGAGGCTGTCGTACCTAAAATGCAAAACAAAACTTCTCATAGAAAAGGGTTGTTTGGTTTTGTTTTGATGAAAACACACAACTCTCAATCTATGTTATAGCAGAATACAGCTTAGACCATCCAAACCATGAAAAAAATACACTAATGTGTTGACATTACTCAATAGGCGTGAACTGGTCAAGATGGTTTATCCAGTATATTTTTACAACTTCTTTAGATAAGTGTAGTTACAGTCATTAGAAAGATGATTCAGACTGAGCAAAAATGAGGTTTTATAACAAAGCTTTTGTATTCTGCTTACTGTAAGGTAGCAGTCAAAAAAAATTAAATAAACTTAGCACAGCTTATTTATATCACAAATTAAAGCATTCATTCTAAAAACAGCATTTTTGCCTTTGTGTTTCGATCATTAACATCAGGCATTATTTTATTTTCTGACATGGCAACAGACCATAGTATCACACTGGCCAAACAAATGGACAGTAATTTTTTTTTGTTATATTTTGTGTTTTGCCATAAACCAGCATTTTAACAAGCATTGCCTTCCTCATCCCCAACCTGTTCAAATCACTTACTCAAAATAAAAATAAAATAAAATATACCCGTATAAGCACTCCCAACTTTTTCTTTTCAATTAGGTTTAAAAACAAACAACAAAAAACAACAAAACAACCCAGCCACCAGTAACATGAGAAACAGATAGGGAAGTAAGACCACATGGAATAACAAATACAAAAACAGATGGTAACTACCCCCTTTGCTTTTCTAGCAAGGACGAGAACATGTCAAGTCAAGAGGATGTCAGATATGACCTTCAATACAGAGTGAACCGTTCTGGAAACCCAACAAATTACTCAGAGTATTCTTACCAAACTTCATAAAAAGAGAAAAAAAGTCAGAAGTTCCTGCACAAAATTTAAGTTCAAGTCTATGGCACAAAAGAAAGCAGAGGACATATTGTGTAGACATTCCACACAAAAGAATGTAAAAAGAAACAACAGTAAAAGTGAACTTGTGGAACAGAACCGAGCGACCATTAGCTCCAGGTACAGGAAAACAGTATCATGGACACAGCTGGAAAGCAAGTATCAATTAGATGTGGACACGAAAGACAAATGGAAGACAGTAGTAAGCACCAGACCTGAGCACTAACTAGTTGTAATTAAAAAACCCCAAACGTATAAAAATGAAAGCAAAATTATGATCACGCTAATAGCCGCACTGTGACAAAACCACAGCATATAATAACTATGCAAGTATCATCATGTATACCGTTGAGATGAATTAATTGAACAGGTATGTAATTACTAGGTTAAGGAATGAATTAAGAAACAATTTTTTAAAAGCCTGACAATTAATTAAAATGCAATTTATGAGCACAGCGCCGATTATAGAGCGAGCGCTTCTATCTCGAGGATTAATCGCAAAGGCGGCCNCGGAGCGCGGCCCGGCACCGCCTCCGCCGCGGCGGCAGGAGGAGGAGCCGGGGCCGGGGCCGCCACCGCCGCGTGCGGCCCAGTGGTTCGCCCGCAGGAGCGCGTCGAGTTGGAAGGGACCCATAAGGNCCAGCCACCAGTAACATGAGAAACAGATAGGGAAGTAAGACCACATGGAATAACAAATACAAAAACAGATGGTAACTACCCCCTTTGCTTTTCTAGCAAGGACGAGAACATGTCAAGTCAAGAGGATGTCAGATATGACCTTCAATACAGAGTGAACCGTTCTGGAAACCCAACAAATTACTCAGAGTATTCTTACCAAACTTCATAAAAAGAGAAAAAAAGTCAGAAGTTCCTGCACAAAATTTAAGTTCAAGTCTATGGCACAAAAGAAAGCAGAGGACATATTGTGTAGACATTCCACACAAAAGAATGTAAAAAGAAACAACAGTAAAAGTGAACTTGTGGAACAGAACCGAGCGACCATTAGCTCCAGGTACAGGAAAACAGTATCATGGACACAGCTGGAAAGCAAGTATCAATTAGATGTGGACACGAAAGACAAATGGAAGACAGTAGTAAGCACCAGACCTGAGCACTAACTAGTTGTAATTAAAAAACCCCAAACGTATAAAAATGAAAGCAAAATTATGATCACGCTAATAGCCGCACTGTGACAAAACCACAGCATATAATAACTATGCAAGTATCATCATGTATACCGTTGAGATGAATTAATTGAACAGGTATGTAATTACTAGGTTAAGGAATGAATTAAGAAACAATTTTTTAAAAGCCTGACAATTAATTAAAATGCAATTTATGAGCACAGCGCCGATTATAGAGCGAGCGCTTCTATCTCGAGGATTAATCGCAAAGGCGGCCGGCTGCAGGGCTCGAGGAAGGACCACGGGCACGCAGCGAGAGCCGCGACACGCCGGGCAAGGACGGGCAGCAGCGAGGCAGCGCNGCCGAGTACAACGCCGTGCTCCGCACGGGACTCCCTAAAACTAAACAGTGTGACTAAGAGCACTGTCCAAACTCTGTGAGGCTTGGTGCCATGGCCACTTCCCTGTGGGAGCCTGTTCCAGTGACAAACTCTCTGGGTGAAGAACATTTTCTAATGTCCAGTCTGAACTCCCTCAAGATATACCTCCAGGTATATCTGCAATACAGAGATATGCAGCAAATACTGTTGGATATTGTGTAGATTTTTTTTAAACCGACCGTGAGAAAGATTCACAAAAGGGAAAAAATAACCATCAATTTCAGAATAGATTTCATGTAGAGCTGGGGCAGGATACAAGTTCCCGTGAAAACTATAAAAAGGTTTCCACCGACAATTGTTGTAGTGACTAATAGCAGGTGGAGGGTGAACAGCCTTTTTCTGGTTGAACTGCAAACACAAAGTGAGGCCAGACCCGGTGAACACCCCTCAGCCACCGGGTGTCCTCGGTGGGACCTGTCAGAGACAGGCAGCTGGGGGCTGTCAGGGGAGCAGTGATAACCAGAGAAGAAAACGTGCTTTGCTTCCATCCCTTAATACAGTAACTACTGAAAGGGACTGCCACAAGACGGAGCCTTTAAAGTTTTGGGATCTTCATAAAGAAACCCTAAGTAAATTCATACATAAAAGTTTATCTATTAAATGAGTAATCCCCAGGTAAAGAAAAATGTTACAGTAGTCTGCAGCTTGCTACCATGCACCCAGAATAGGAATGGAGTTTTGGTGACTTTCCCTTTACTCCCTGACCTTCGAGTACAGACTCTTTGTTACAAAGAGACCACTCATTTACACTAATGATAGGTTTCTATAGCCCTCAATTTGTCCTTCTGAAATTGAAAGCTTGTTCCATGCACACTTTATCTTTCAGTTGCACTTAAATAATGTCGTTAGTATCTAACTAAAACTAAGTGTTAAATTGTATCACTGTTGTGATGCTGATCGCTGTTCCTTACCATTCCTAGAATGTGTCTTTGGCGGCAGGGTCTTTCTATCTCATCTGCTTTTTGGTGGGAAATGCATGACCAAAGCTGTTTAGTGTTTATCTAGCAACAACAGAGACGTCCTTTTGCTCAGTCAGCTGTGACCTGGGGCACTGTAACTGATCACTGGAGCTTCCTCTGGTGCAGTTGGGTGCTCTCATTATCAATTTGTATAAAAAGTTTCCCCGTGTTAAAG
Organism: Ifrita kowaldi; assembly: GCA_013398055.1. Classification (NCBI taxonomy): domain Eukaryota; kingdom Metazoa; phylum Chordata; class Aves; order Passeriformes; family Cinclosomatidae; genus Ifrita; species Ifrita kowaldi. The sequence goes on from VZRS01015211.1 coordinate 43,958, forward strand.
ACTGGAAATAAAAGTGTCTAGGCCACAGATTCATCTTCTCTCCCACACAAAGACATAGCAAGAATGGCCAATTAGAAGACATGATGCAGTAAGTAATTAAGAAATGTCAGCGAAATTTCCTTTAACAGAAAGTATATGTTTATACTTCCCAAGCACGTGGTGTGGGGCACACGGCCCAGTACATGGGAAATTTCTCCCCTGTTACACTGTATAGCAGTGGGTGGGCCAGAAAACATCATGCCTTTTAAAGCTGCCCGACTTTCCCCTACTTTGTGACATCGCAAAATTTTAACCAGTTAAGATGAAATGTTCTAGACCAGATGTCTACCTCAAACTATTTTCCCCCTTAATTACTTCTATAATGATTCGTTGTTTCCAAGAAGAAACCCAGAGTAAAATAACACAATCATAAAAACATTCTGAGAATTTATTTTAAAAAGTCTTGTACTCCAGCAGGAGCGCGAAAATTTGATGGGTGGAAGGAAGAGAGGAAGGAGAACCTTTTTCAGTGCTGTGGCTTTGCTAGCTAACTTTGTGAAAACCTGCAAGAACTAAACCAAATTACATTACTGGAGGGGGTATTCACATGCTCAGCACAGATTTACTGGAATACAATGAACATCCACCTACCCCAAACATAGGCCAGATTGTATCTGCACAGAAGCTTCCCTTCCAAAATTTAAGACAAAATTTAAAACTCTGTCCCACAACATTAAAATTTATAAAATTTAATTGTAGCAAATAAAATTTAATTGATTTGTGAGAATGTGCTTTCACTTCCCCATGTGCATGGTGAGTTGAAGTCAGTCTTCCTATGTGAAGTGCAGGAGAGAGGGGAAGGGTCCAGAGAGTTAAGAGTAAGAAATTTGGCAGAAAATGAACCCTCTTGCATTCCAGCTGGTCCCCAGGGATCAGAGGGGCTGATTCTGGGCTTATTCCAAATATAATTATTGGAATAATTATATTTGGAACCAAATTGGCATTATATGTCTGGTCATGTTCAATGGGAACTTCCACGAGCACAGATTCACAAATGATGTGATTTATTGAAGCTACAGAAATACAAAGTCAGAATAAATATGCTAGCTGTGATAGAGCTCTAATGATAACATAGTTAACCTGGGTAGTAATAATAACAACAACAATAATAACAATAATAATAATAATAGGTAGACGCTCGCTATGGTGGGATGGGACAATGGCAGTCCCCTATCCCTGTGGTCAGCAAATGTCTTTGAACCCACGGCACAGCACCTAACTCTGTCCTGGACTACCCAAGTTCACATCGCAGGAGACTGGGCGTGTGTCACTGGGATACATCTCATGGGCGTGGGGTCCCTGAGGAAGCCGTGCTGTGCACGGGCTGGGCTCGTGGATAGCTCCACTTCCCGGGGCACTTCCAGACGGGCTGTCCAGTGTCTGAAAAAACCTTTTTGGCTTAATTTTTACCTAGCACTCCCCCTAAAGCCTTCAAATTAAAGGCAAACGTGGATGACACCTTCTGTACAATCAATGCCCGAACTTACTATGTCCACCGAAGAGCTTTTCTGGAAAATTACACATTTAAAAAAAAGTCTATTTTAACAAGTAACATGCATATCTAGAACCCAGCACCGTCTTTTGAAAGTCTGTCATCAGAATTAGGGACCTGTTTTAAAACACGGGTTTAAAACGCTCCCGCAGCCCCCGAGCGAAATGGCGGCGCCGCCGAGCGCCGCGGCCCCGGGATGGCGGCGCGTCCGCCCTNCGCGCTCAGTGCGGGGCGCGCAGGGACCACAAGGAGCCGCCTCGGTTCACCGGACGCTCGAGCGCCCCCGCCTTGCGATACAACCCCAATTCATTTTCCCCGAGAAATAGCGGGAGCGCAGGGGAAGCCACTGAGCAGTCACTGGCCTCTCTGGGCGCTGTGTAAGGGTCTTCGCGGCGTCCAGCGCCGCGCAGAGTCAGGAGGGAGCCGTGTCTCACCACGGGCAGAGGAGCAGGAGCAGACGAGAGAGCAGGAGCAGAGCAGAGAGCGGGAGCAGATGTGCCACAGGGAAAGCCATGCTTTTCCTCTCTCAGGGCTGTGAGCAAAGCCAGCGCCAACGCTGACAGTGGAGCGAGGGGACAGAGTTCGTGGCCCCTCCGCTTTTGCAGGCCGGTTTTGCTGTGCTGTGAGCCCGTGGCCGTGCGAGCGTGTGCGCAGCGGGCGCGCCGCGACCCTCGGCGGCGGTGGGAAGATGAGCAGCGGTGTGGGGTGTGATTCTGGGGACCGTGATTCCCTCTCTCGCTTATTGCGGTAAAATATGCTGAGGAGACCTGTGGCGGTGTGAAGCAAAAACTATGGGTCAGCTGATCGGAAGGAGAAGCCTGGCTTGTTTTCTGCTTTTCTTTACCGGCAATCATGACTTACAAGGTGGAAACGCGAACAGCCAGCCCTGCTTCTCGGGACTCAGGAATGTGGTGAAGGTGCCTCTGAGAGGCAGAGACCGGGCTTTATCCTCAGATGCGCCCTTGTGCTTGTGGGCTCCATTCACTCACTAAAGACAAGGGCTGGACAACCTGTGTTACTAGGTGGCAGCAAGGAAGGAGGGAACTTCGCCATGGGGTACGACAGAAGCTGGATGTTGATGAATGAAAGCGACCGTGCCCCGTCCCAGGCTGTCACCAGAGCTTTGGAGATGGGGAACGCCTCGGCCGGGCAGATGGTGTGGCAGGGCGGGAATGTCAGCGAGGCGGGCGGCGTGGAGAGCGAGGAGCACGGCGAAGAGCAGAGCTACCGGCACTTCACCACCACTGTGCAGGTTGTCATCTTCGTGGGCTCTTTGCTGGGTGAGTGAGAGTTGCTGGAGTTCTTTGTTGCTTTTTTTTTTTTTTTTTTTTTTTTTAAAATCCTTGCGGTCAGGGACTGCAGACCAAATGGTAACCGGCATCATTGACTGCCTTCGTGACTCTTCTTACTGCATTTCTGATCCTCAGGTGTATGATTTGAAGTTCCTTGTGGGTTTTGATGTGTAAAAGCTGTTACTCTAAAATGTATTCGTCACGGATGAGAACTTATACATTAGATGTATGTATTACTTAGTAGTATTTTATAACAATGTAAACGGGCAAAATTTAAATGGGTTGGTGACACGCTTATTTTCAGCTGCAATGGGATCTGTTCTCTTTAACATAATACAGGGTGTGGAGGGTTTTAAACAAATTTTGCTGAATTTCTGTTTCACTTTGCAGTAATTTGGTATTTGTGTCTCGCAGATTTTAAATAAATCCTTTGGTAGTACTTTATACTGTAAATATGTATAACTATGTGCAACCTTGCCAACATATTGTCCTCACAGTAGGAATCACAGATTAGATATGTGGTAGTAAGTTGTTGTTATATAATTTTACGAATGTGTACAGTTGCTTTCTCAACGCTTATAGCAAATTGTTTATTTGGAATATGTGTGCATTTCTTAGCAAAAAAAAAAAGGCAAAATAAGCTTTATGGTGAGTCAAGTTAGCACTGTTTGGGAGATAAGTGAGCTGGATTTCAGTAAAATGTCACTACTATCTCAGTCGTTTAAAGCTTCACATACAGGGCTTGACTGAGAAAACGTCCAGCTTCCTTAAGGGAGTTCAGCAGGAATTTGCTGATGGTCATTGGCTCATTTTATCAAGGATTTGTTTTGGATTTTCCTGATCTTGAGTAATGCTAAAATCCATTTTTGTGGTCATGGTAATAAATTCTAATATCTGTCTCTTTTTGGCAATACCACTTTAGTAATTTCTAAGAAGATGGTAAGCATAGCCATGGAATAGTGTTGAGTCCCAGTCAACAATGCACTTACTGGTTATTACTGTAAATCACTGAGTCTTTTGGTATCAATTATTCCTCTGTGCAGTGGGGGTAATCCTCATGGTTCTTGCTTCTTTTTTCTATTTAGCACATAGTGTGGGGAAAGGATACTGTTAACATCATAGGTACTCTTGTCTTTTTCTGTATGTTGGATACTTTGCGACAGTACCTGTCACAAAACAATAGCCAGCAAATAGTATCCTAAAATAACAAGACTAGATAAGAAAAATCAGAATTTTAGTTTTTTATTTTTTTGGGTTTTGAACCTTACAGAGAATAAATTTGAGTCATATGTCCAGATTTAGTTTAATGAGCATGGATCCTCCAGTTTTATTTGAAGAAGAAAACAGATATTATCATGCAATCACTCCTTCAGCAGCTAGGAGTTTTTAAAAACCAACCAACCAAAAATACCATAGCTACAAATTTTGCAAGACTAATATAAGTTATGGTTTGGCACTCCTACAATTTGTTTTCAAGAGGTGAACTGTGAGAAGATTTCAGCATGTCACAAGGGGTTTATTTGCCGATTGGATGGCTGGGAGGCTGATGAAACTTCCAGATAAATAACTTTTCCAGGCCTATCAAAAGAGCTAAACAGGGGAGGAAATAATATTTTTTTTAAATCATGAAAATGCACTAGTCCAATGAAAAATGTTAGCAGTGGGCCTTGTGAATTTACTGTGATGGAAAGCAATTTTAACTATTTTTTTGAAACAGCCTTTGCTTCTAGTCTCCCTGTGTCCCTGAAATGCTAATTTAAACCAGTTATGATACACACTATCATAACAGCTGAAAACTTTGGCGTCTTTAAAAATGTCTTCCCCTATCAACCCAATGAATGTACTACTATTGCTTCTTTACTAAATGGAAAGAAAGCCACATCTCCAGAAGGTTTTGGGGCTTTGATGCCTGTGTGCTCAACTCTCATACGTGCCAGAAGGTTTGCATGTGCACATGCTGCACAGTATCTCTGCATCATCAAGGGTTATCAACTGGATACTTACCTCACACTTAATGCTTGCACAAACACTGTTAATTAAGTTATCATTTATTCTCTGCCACGGTCCTTAGAGCATGAGTGGCATCCGTCTCTTTTCTCCATCAGGTGAGCCCCTCAGTTAAGCTGCAGAATAGCAGTTCTTTGTTCTAGTGAGTCCCAGGTTCCTCTTTGCAGAGGGGCAGCCCTTCAGTAGGTGGATAAGACTATTCTTCTCCCTAGAGCCTGAGATGGGGGTCACACCCCTCAGAGGTAGGATGTGTGGGTTTGAATCCTTTCTGGTTTGGGTGAATGTGCAACTTGTGCATTTCACAACATCAGTGCATGCCCAAGCCACTTTGCTGTTGATAAAATAGCATTACCGTTTTAAAGGAAGAAATTATTTTTAGTTTCAGCCTTGAAAGGGAACAAACCTATATGACTCAGTCTTGCTAATGATTGCAGGGGTCTGACATTAGCAGGAGTCTACGGCTGGAGAGGTCCAGGTCCTGCAAGAGGGAAGAGTCACGGTCGGTGTTGCAAATTTAATTTAGGTACCTGCTGCACAGAAGAATGTGGTCAGCTGTGAGAGAGATGCATGTTATGGTTTCATTTTCTTCCATTTAAGACCCCTATTTGATACCTGTGGGCAGACTTGGAACACTAGGATAAATTCTTATGTTAGTTCTCACTGTGATATGACGAAACAGTGCTGAGTGTTTCATTATACCTGCTGAAGGCAAGGAAGAGTCAAACTATTCCTTTTTGTGGTTACTTTGAAATACATTGAAAGCACATCCTCAATTTCTTTTTTGTTTTGTTTTGAGCTTGGGATGATATAAGGCTCCTTTTCCAAGTGAGTAAATTTTTAATAGCTTTCTTTTTATCAAAGAAAATTCTTGAGGTCAGTTTTGTAGTGAATATAGGAGTACAGCAATAATGATCTGCAAGGCATATTTTCCTCTTGCCATTGGAAGGAATCAGTCTGCAGAGACTTAATTATTACTTTAGCTTTGAAAGAAGGCAGAGAGTGTATTAATTCTGAGTTTTGGTGGGGAGACGTCACCGAAGGTGGCTGCAGCTGCTTTCCGTTGAGTGCGAGCACTGGGATGAGATCTTGGAAATGAAGAGGGTCTCCAAAGAGCTCTTGGAACCAGTATGCACAGTGAGCTTAGCTTGAAAGGGAGACAGAAATAATGGGTGAAATGCAGTGGACAATAGCACCTTCCCAGGAGATGGGAAAGGAAGACCAGAAGTAACAGTTATGAGGCAGATGAGGATATGGGCTCTCTCACTCTTTGCATGGATTTTCCCACAGTTTACTTACTTGCATATAAAGTCACTGCAATTAAATGGAGGAGCTTATGAGTTATGCTTTTACTGACCAGTGTAACTGAATGTTCATGTCACATTAGGTTTAGGTAAGATTATATCCCATTACAGAACTGTAGAACAGAATTGCAGAAGCATTTGGTTTGGAAGGGACTTTAAAAATCATCTCCTTCCAACCCCCCTGCCATGGCCAGGGACACCTTTCATTAGACCAGGCTGCTCAGAGCCCCACCCAACCTTGCCTTGAACACTTCCAGGGATGGGGCATCTACAATGTTCCTGGGCAACCTGTTCCAGTGTCTCACTACCCTCACAGTTTAATCTCCCATAAATCTAACTTAAATTCCCCCTTTTTGTGGTTTGTGGTTTCTGTTCTTTTCATAATTCCAAGGTCTGAGAATCAGCATTGGTTCCTGAGGTTATTTGAATATGTTCACAATTTTCATGTTAGGTAAAACTGAATTTCTCCTTTAAAAAGAATTGTTGTTGGACATTTAGGAGAAAAATCCACACACACAAAAATTGATGCAAATTTTAAGGAGAAAGAGATGTCCTCATTGCTAGTGTCTACTCCCCAGACTGAATATGCATCTTACTTTCTATTCATTTTTTACTAACTGTATCCCACATAATCCCAAATTCAAGAGACTTTCCCAGACATTTTAGATCAGTGCCTTATTTGAGGTTTTGGGAATTAGGCTCTATGTTACTTGCTCTTTTGTCTTCCTTAATCTGTCCTGAACAGAAAGAAATTCAACTGGAAAAGATGAGGATGCCCTACTAAAGTTTCAACTCTATTTCAGTGGTTATAGCACTTTTTGGAAAGCCATGGGTTAGATTGGTTACCTCCTGGTTTCTAGCCACGCTTTAAAGGAAAATTACGTTCTTTGAAAGAGATATCCAATATGGCAGTGCAAAGCGAACCCCTGCTGCCTTCCCAGTGTCCTGCAGGACAGGCTTGCCCCTTTTCATGAGGATTTCCCAGTTTCTCTCTGCCCCTGAAACTGATCTTCTCCTTGTCTTGATATCTGTGCAGAGAGATGTAAAAGGGTATTGTTGCAGCAACTAATTCGTAAAGGGATAGGTCCCTTCTGGGGTACAAATGTGAAGTAACTGGCAGCCTAGGTAACATGCTTGTAAAGGCAAATGTATGTTAGCATGAGGAATAAATACCTGTCTTTGCATAGCTACCAGCAAAGCTTGCCATAGGCATCTTCTATAAAGAATGGAGCAGGGAATCTTACAGTAAAAAATACGGCAGATATGTGATTCAAGGCTAGACTGAGAGAATTTTTAAAGAATGAGGGTCATGTCTGCAAGAGCTCCAGCAAAAAATTATGGCTGTGCCCACAAAAAAGGTGGAGTCATCTGAAGGGAAGAAACAAAAAGGTTTGGGGATGGGAATGATGCTGTTTTGTTTCACTGGTATCACACAATAAGTGTCTTAGATGGAATCTTCTTAACCAGGCACTTTGCATAGATTAACTTAGTTGCTGATTAGCTGAAATAAAGTTTGGCAAAGCAAAAAGTGACTGAAAATCAAGTCTAAATAGAAGCATCAGGCAAATGATGGTATGAGTGGTGGTTGCATGTAGTTATAATTGTACGGTAATAGCATATTGCAGTATCATAACATTGTAGTAATAATTTTCCCCTGCGGTTCTGTATGGCTGGTTCTAAGCCTCAGGGGTCATGGACTGTGTAGCAGTTAAGCTCAGTTCAGGATGTGCATTGGTAAAGTCTGCCTGGAGTAGATGTTATGCTTTTGCTTTTTATGTGTGTTCAGTTGAACTACTAAGCAATTCTCTTTGGAAGAAAAATCGAGTTTGAGGAGAGGATGAAGAAGAGGGGTTGTGAGACTGCTGGGGCCCCTGTTGCCATGGAGACCTCTCTTCTCCCCGAGCTTCAGCAGAGGCGCCATGTCTGCCTTTGGCTGAGCGGCCCCTCAGGTAGCACTGCTGCTGCCGTTTAAAGAGAGGCTTTGGGAAAACAGCCCTTTACCTAGCCTGGAAGCATGAGATGCAGTGATTTATACCTGAAATGCACGTGCCTGATGCTGTGGGGATACTGTGTGCTGAAGAGTTCCTCAGACACGTGTTGGGGGGCGGTTAACCAATGTCTCTAAAGATCATGTGTGTCAAGGATGTTAAACTGATCCTCATTTATCCTAGAATCACAGAATATCCTGAGTTGAAAGGGACCCACAAGGATCACTGAGTCCAGCTCCTGGTCCTACACCTGATAGCCCCAAGAATTACACCATGTAACCAAGAGTATTGTCCAAATGCTTCTTGAACTCTGCTGCTATGTCCACTTCCCTGGGGAGCCTGTTTCAGTGCCCAACCACCCTCTGTGTGAAGAATCTTTTCCTGATACCCAACCTAAACCTTCCCTGACACAGCTTCAGGCCATTCCCTCAGGTCCTGTCATTGGTGATCACAGAGAAGAGATCAGTGCCTGCCCCTCTGCCTCCCCTTGTGCGGAAGTTGTAGACTGCTACTATTTAGGGAGAAACTGATTCATACTTGTCATTTTACTGTCTGCAGTCCCCGTGTGAACACTTTAATGAGACCTATGAACCATAGCTCTTTAACTAAGTGACTCGATGTCATGTTTTGCTTTTCACTGTGAGTTACGGTTGCTGAAATACCTGCTGATGTATATCACTAGACTGTTTTGAACTTCAGTGAAAATCTAGATAAAAGATTTTGTAATGATGTTATGGGCAGTAAGTTAGCATTTCAGGCATGAATGAACCCACGCACTTAGCAAGAATTTTAAATAGTGTTAGTTCTGTTACAATTTCATTTACTGGCTTGCTATTAGGCAGGCATCATGAGCATTTAAATGAGGGTTTTATTCTATTCTGTTAATCTTTAATAATTAATTTCTTACTTGTGTGATGTTGGAAAAAGTAAGCTTGCCACTAAGATTTTTCAAGGTCTAGAAAATTGTATACATCTCCACAGAAGGTGCTGGCAGTGCTGCTGAATCCTGTAGGCTGATAGAGGTGTACCTGCAGCAGCCCCATGTAATCAGAAGGAGCAGTAGCAATGCTAAGCACGAATTCCCAAGAGGCACACATGCACACAATCCATCTATACCTGTCATCCATGAGCAGCCACACAGACTGACAGAAAATGCAGCATTCAGGCAGACACAAGGAATATCAATGGCCTCATCCTCTTCCCTTCTCTGGCTGCTCAGGACGAAAGCCCATTAGTATAAAATACTTAAGTATACAGATATAAAAGCCAACATGGATCACTCCATAGTAGCTGATCCTAGACTCCCAGTCTACCCAGTAGCTGACCTGGGATCCTCTTGTCTCCCAGTTGCCTCACACACAGACACACAGATGTAGATGGCTCTCTCCAGTAGCTGGGTTGGAGCTCCTGGTCCTTTGCTGGCCAACTTTCAGAGCCCTCTTGTCCCCCCGTGGTTACCTGGATCACTCCTATGGCCACACCAACACTTGCCTCCTGAGTGTTTCCTACTTGCTGGCTGGTCTGGCTTGATGTTCAGTCGTGGTCACACACTGACACACACCCACACAAATACTCAGTCTCTGGTCTCTCCAGGTATTGCCATCCTCATGCATCAGCCCTGATGTCCCATGGTCTTCCCCCAGTTACTGCTCTTGGATTTCTGTTTGCTCACAGGTCCATGGAGGAGAGAGCCCCTCACCCACGAGAAGAGCTGGCAATGGAGTTTAATGAGAAGGTGGGACAGGCTGTGCTGATCAGGTGCAGGGCATGGCCAGACCAGTGTATGAACCAAATGCCAATTTATAGATGGCTTTTATCTCATTTTCCTTCTGGTCTCCTGCACTTGTTCCTACCCAAACCACCATGGCTGAATACCTGGAGCTTGGACTGTAAGATAAGCCAGTACAGTGGGAACTTGAGATAAGCTAAAGGGGATACTATTGTCCAGGTGTTATCTCAGACCTAGGGGCATCTTAAGAAAGCTTGGGGAGAAGAATCTATCACTGGTAATGGTCACAAAGCCACAAGGAAAGCCAACTCAGCAACTGTGCTGCAATCAGCTTGGATTCCCTAAAAGGTGATTCTGGCAGGGGCAGATCGCAACCACCGACTCACAGCCCACCAGCTCAAAAGAAGAGAAAGACTAAGCATGTGGACTAATTAGCCTTAGAAGTGAGGAAATAATTTAGCCAATAGAATAAAAGAACTGTGTAGTCAATGAGCATTAATTCCTTTGTTTGCTTGGAGGTATAAATAGCAAAGTTTTGAATGACCTGGGGACCCCCACCACTGAGAAGCCCAGGATGAAGAACAACCAATGAAACATCGCTGGATCCACAGGTGGTGACCATCTTCTACTTGATCTCTCCACTGCTCCCCCTTCCTTTTCTATTTCTTTCTACCTCATGTTCATCGTTAAATAAAGTCCATATTATTGGCTTTGGCATATGGCCTCGTTTTCGGGGGAGGGTTTGGGGCAGGGGCTCCTTTCTCTGCATAGGATTTTGAGGTTCCCACACTTGCTGTCTCTCTGCTCCTTCGTCTTCATGTAGGTGAGCCTGTAATCATACTCCCTAATGTAGGCTACAAAACACTTCTGTTTGGTACTTGGTTAGGATGAGGCTCTGAGATCATACAGGAGATGTATAGTAGTGGGAATATCATTGTGAAGTGCTTTGCAGAGAAAAACAAAAGTGGATTTTATATACACCAGGTATATATTTAAGGAAAAATTTCCATAATGCCAAAGTAATGTTTTGTTTTCCTCTTGTAGTTATTTTCGATCCCTGCACCCATGCGGCCCATCACAGAATTTGTAAATTACTCTAAATAGTCTTGGGTGTCCAGTATGGATGGTCACGGGGCAGTAGCTAAACTGGATGCCCAAAGACTTGGGATTTCTCCATGTTATGTTTCCTAACTTGCTGTCTCAATATCCAGCAAAGAAAGAGTTGTCAAAATGTTTTGATAGTGGGCTAGGTACTGCTTGAAAATTTTCAAATGGCAGAAATACTAGTGAAACAATTATTGTATTGTACCTCCCTTCATCTCACTGCTGATTAAATGCTCTCCCTGTAGGAAATACAGCCTCTTGTTTTCTGAACAGTGCTGTTACATGTAAGCCTTTTTTATTTTTAGCATCTTTAAATTAGATTTAGCAGCTGGAAGCAGGGAGAAGAACTGGTGCCTTGTAGTCAGCCAGCTTCCATAGAAACATTGCAATGAGGAAAATATCCTGGACTGGAAGGCTGGCTGAATAAGAAAGAAATTGTGTAACCTCTCATGGTAAGGCATTAGTTTAGCCAGCCAATGCAATTGGCAATTATGGTAGTAATGAAAGCAGTAGTGAAGCTGAAATGGTGATGGTAGGGAGAGCTCTAATTGTCTTATTCTCTGCTCATAGTCTTGCTGCCATTGGCGATTGCTGGGAGATTGCTGTGGACTGCTGCCTTTTAAAATGGTTTGTTAGTTATGATACTCAACACTGTAATTGACATTCCTGTCCATCATGAATAGTCTGGCATCCTGGAAAATACAGTCCTTCCTTCTGTTCTGCCAGTTGTCTTGGGGGGGGGGGGAAAAAAGCCTATAATTGTTTGGGAGACAGAGACTCTATTTTTAGTCTGCTTTTTTCTACCACCTTTGACTTATTTTCTTGTCCGTCAAAGCAGACAGACAAGAACTCATGAATTTCTTCCAGAAGACTGATAAAATACGAAGTGATCTTGTTTCTTGTGTAACCTCTTACATCTTTGTCCACAAACCTTGTGTTACTTGGCATGTTTCCAGACTCCAGGAGGCCTTACTTTTGTTGTACCTATATTTTGTGTGGATAATTTCTTTGATACCATAGAACAAACAAAAAAGTCAGTCATAAAAGGGGCTAAAATACATTTTCTTCTGCTATTGCCTGAATTAATTGGAACAAGTGGAAAACACTGAGGTAGGGTGGTTTTTGTTGTTTCAGTTTAATATCTGTAATTTGTAGGAGTATCTAGAACAAAGAGAGTAGTCTGATTGCCTTTTCCATTTGCGGTATTAGGCTGTTTATTTCCCACTGCCTTTTCAGAGGAGCATTAGCATTTGGGTTGTGTCAGTCTGAATTAGGGACTTCTCTGTGTTTCTTTCTGGAATTTGACTGGCTTAACATGTTAGTTTTTAGAAGTTTTATTAGTTTAGCTTGTCTTTTGCTTTGGCGACTAAGATTGCTGACCCCCTCCTGTACTGTAGGATGGTGCCTTTGTAAGGTGCTTAGCAGTGAAGTAAGATGTAGTTGCTTGGCAAACGCTTGGAGTAGCCTCAGCAAACTCCCACTTACTCAAAGCACATGGCCACCAGAGGAAGCAGGCCAGTCCCAAACTCACCAGTCTTGCTTGGCCTTCCTCTTGTTCCTGTCTTTCCTGGGCAAAACAGCTGTGTCACCTGCCCTGTTTGATTGCTCTTTGTTTGCTACATGCACTCCCACCACAGAGAGATAAGCATTCATCCTATTTTGTTTGGCATGCACAGATACCCTGTGATGACTAGATGTGGATGCAGCATCCATTTTTTGTTTTTGTTGTTGTTTCGTTTGTTTGGCTTTTTAATATGTTGCATCTCCATCTTGTTTAAGCTGAGTCTGGGAAACTACCTATAATGTGTACAGGAGCATTGTGTATATGATTACTAATAATCAGGAAATGATAGGGGATGTTGCCACATACACTGTTCTCTGACATGTTCATGTTTTATTTTGAGCCCATATTTTAAAAGATGGAGGCTTATTTTGCCCACTCCTCACAAACACTGACGCATTAATAGGAAATGGGGACATTGCAAGGAACATCATGTACAGGTCAGTGGAATTACTCTTGTACTTACAGAAAAAGCTGCAGAACTCAATAGTGTATTACAGAATGTTCTTCTAGTTCACTTATAAAAATTGTTATCTATTATCCTTATTTTCATCCACTGCAGTTCTCTAGTGTTCATGTGAGATTTGGCTAAGTATTCTATTAAGTATTCAGTAGTCTATTAAGTATTCAGTATTCTATGCCTGCAGTTTAATTTGAAAAAAAGAATAAATTGCCACCACACTAAAATTTTTCTGACTGTAACAAGCCTCTGGAATAGGACAGCAAAGACATCCCTTTGTTTTATTTGTTTTTTAAAACCCAGTCAGCAGAAGAAAAGAGATACTAAAGTCCAGAGAGCAAAGGAAAGAGTGAAAGAAGCTAGAGTATGTGAAGGTAGTAGCAGAAGGAGCAACGGTTGTGATGTGCATACAGACTCATACAGTTGAAATTATTTGAAATTATGAGTGAGTTTTGGCTGTCTGCCTTGAGAAGCCATACAGATGGATGGTCTCCATCTGCTGAGGATCAGGCTTGGGATGTCACCCAAAGAATCTTTCTCTGCTTTTGCAAAATTGGGCCATAAGTGACTTCCAAACGTAACATGGCTTCGTAGGGAGCAACACTGTGATCTTATCTCAATACTCCTATTTGTGGTCTCTCATTGTAGACAATGGCCAGGTTGTACCTTTGGAAACTCTAGAAATTAAATATTCATATACTTTTGATTTTAGAAAAAAATGCACACACATACCCACATGCCCCCCTCTCCCTCCTACACACTTCTATCATGTTTCAGTCAAGTTATTTTTACAATAAATTTTTATTTGAAAAATGATTCACTACACTGGAGGAGTCTTAATTGGAAAATCCCTGCTGGTTGTTGAGTGCTTTTAGTAATTCTGATTAATCAGATACTACCACTGTGTGGAATAATTCTGCCATGACATGGAAAGTCTTTTAAACAATTTGCTGCTGCTTCAGGGTTCCCAAAAGATTGATTATAAACTGAGATCATCACAGGAGCATGCAATAAAAAAAAAAAATCTGTGCTTTTTTAATTCGGATGCAAAACCTGTAAATAACTGGAATAGAGACTGAAATCTGACTGTAGATATGGAGGTGAGTTGCACAAAATTACCTTGGTCTGTGGAGAAGACAGCAGGCAGACCAAAGAGTTTTCTTACATCTCCTTTTCCCTGTTGCCTTTTGACTGTTTTGTTGCTAAACCTACTGAGTGCAATCAGAGATTTTTTTTTTTTTGAGATATGTTGTTTTTGGCATGGTAACTACTGCAACAGCAGCATGTAAGAGGAGTCTCAGATGCTGGTAGTGTTGTAGTAGTTATTAGGGAGTATTAAATTATAGATCTGTACTGTAGCAATATTTACCCGAGGAACACATGCTAGAAAGTGCCATATAGCACAGTAAAGCAGTGGGGAATCTTGGTTTGACCTTAAGGACAAATGAGAGATTTTGATTTCCTGTATTTAACTTTCATGTTAGGAAAACCAGCCATAGAAATAGCTACTCTAATAGAAAATGAAATAAAGAGGGATCTTCTCTAGTCAACAGAAAAGCCCCCAAACTTTGTACAGGTTAACAGCAAATTCTGCCATATTTTTGATGTTCCTTTTCTTTTGAGGAGGAAGAAGCACACAATGTTTAATCACTTTAACTGGAAAATAAAGTGAAATAGGTCTGAGATCCAACCCAGAGACAGGAGGCAGGCACACCTGCTGGACTGTGTGCCCAGTTCAGAGCTTGAGCACAGCTGCCAGAGCCATGGGCAGGGCCTGGGGCTTCTAGGTGAGGCCAGCTGGGACCACTGGTGCTCTCGTAGTCAAGCTTTGTGAAATTTGCTTTTGCACATAACTGTAAACAGCATGTGTGCATGTTAATACATGACATGATGTGTGTGTGAAGGTATGTCTGTAGCTCTGCGGAGAATGTTTGTGGCAGTGGTTAGTGCTCCTCTGAACATCTTTCTGGCAGCTTGAAATGTTTATTGCCTTTCTTGCCCAATCTGCAATCCCTGCATGCTAAGGAAAGTGATAGGTGTTGTAGCTTGCCTTGGTGGTGTTTCAGCAGGAGAGAGGGCCATTCCTGTATCTTTTTCTCTTGGGAAAAGAAACATTTTGCTGCTTTATTCTCAGCTATTGCTGTGAATCACTACATTAGGTAAATAAAGCTGCTGCCCACCCTTTTATGGGATGTTATACCAGGCCATATGCTTTTGCATGTGCTGATCTAGGTCATGCTAGAGGCCTTGGTTAATTTTTTTGAAGGTCTTCATAGGAAGATTTATGGGGAAATCAGTTAACAGAGCAAAATGTTTCCAAAATAGAATAGAAAAAGTGCTCAAACATTCTAAATGTGACTTTATAACTGGCTAACATTTTAATTGTTTCCTGCTGCTAATAAGGACAGCAGCCTGTATTTTTTGGTAACATCCGAGTTCAGGAACTGTTGGCAGATCTGAGTTTTTCTTTATGGGTCCAACTTGGACGTCGGAACTGTAACCAACAAAGTATGGGAGTTTGCTTTGATTTTCCTTGCACAAAGGAGTAGGTGTCAGGAAGCTCAGTGTCATGTCTGGAGCAATGACTGTTCCAGAACTCTTCTGTCTCATCTGTGTGGACTCAAGGTAGAGTGGAAATATGCTCAAGTGCTTATCAACCTTTGTATTCAAAAGTATGAAGTCACAAATGAGATTTGTGCTTAAGAAATAAGCATTTGGACTCCTCATGGCTGTTTCTTGCTAAATTAAATCTTTGTGGCATGTTTCAGTACTGAGAGGGCTCATTTTGTAACTTTTTTAAAATTACAATAGATTAATAAAGTTTGGTGTGCCTCAAAGCTTCTAAAAAAAGAGAAATGTTGATCTGCCATTCTGGTACTGATAAAACATCTTTCTGCATTTATATAGGTTTTTCATGATAAATGAAATTTTGTTCCTCAGAAAACATGGTTAAAGCTGTAAATTTGTAAACTTTCAACTTTGCCAGTGTGAAAAGAGGTTGTCTTTAATCAAGTTAGTTTATTTTCAGTGTCTTATCCTTAATTTAGTTAACATGATTAGAACTAAACCTCTCTTGGCCTATTAAATAATGCAAGATTCCATTTTGTAAAGTGCAGAATGAGGAAATGTGAGTTTTCTGTAACGCTTGATTGTTGTATGTTCCCCTGTGGGTTTTTCAATGTATTTTTTGCTAAAGATCACAAAAGTATAAATCAGTTTTGTCCACAGAAAGCAAAACAGAGAACTCTTGATGATCCTGCCACTGGTACAAAAAAAAAAAGCAATTACACTGGAGTGTAACCTTCACCCGCTCTGATTGCAAGCTGTGTGGTACTGTGTGCAATGGCAATCCAAATAGATAAAATTAAGTTTAAAGGCACATGCACAAAGGTTCTTAGGTAAATATGCTGAAAAGTGTCTATGAAAAAAGCTAAGTACTGTTATTCCATCTGTGTGAGCAGCTGAGCTGTGTACACACTGCAGTGTTAATGCAATATTTGTCTCAACGACACCATCATTAGAGTCACAAAACTTAGCTTTCAAGATTACTTATTATTTACACTTTTCATAAATCTGCTTTATCTGGTATTTTGTTGACTTGCATTTCAGTAAATGTAAGAAATATCCTAGGTTTGTGCTAACTCAGATAAAAAAGAACTTACGTAAAAAACAATACAAATCAAAGAGTACTGAACAAATCTCATGTCCAAGAGTGATGTGTCGTCAGCCTGAAAGCTTCTCTTTCTCTCTTCCCCCAACTTTTGCAGCTGGTTTAATAAAAGATTGCCTCCTATACCATCTTTGCCTCTCCTTACTTGGCAGAACCGTGATTCTTGTTGTTTGTTGTACTGAAATGGTAATTTGAGATTTGTTTTTTCTGCTTCATCCTCTGAAAAGATGTGAAGACCTCACCTGAAGAGCACTTCCATATTGCTTTAGTAACAGGCATTGAAAATGTATTTTAAAAAACCCAAACAGCCATGAACAATTCAAATAGTGTGAAAGTGTAAAATTATTAGGTAATTTGAATTAATAATGTTCCCAAACACAACAACTAGCAGAGAGAGGATTTAGAGAAAAAAATTATCTGCTAATGTCTTTTGTAGCCAACAAACACAGCATGAAAACAGTCTTTGTAAATCTTCATGTTTTTAAATGTCATAAAGAATGCTCAGAAATATAAAAAATACCCTAAATTACCCTATATATGTGGACAAAGAGGCAGAGCTGCACATTTCTTTTTCAACATTTGTATCATTTCTCAGCAATATAAAAATGGTAAAAAAATCAGTTAACATAAGTTAGACTAAGGGAGTAATTTCAGCGCCAGTTGCATTGAATGACAGTTTTTATATATTTTCAGAGTAGTGGTAATCTGGTAATTGTACTATCAGTGTACATCATTCATCTAAATATGATGTTTGAAAGAAATTGAATTTAACCAGACAATGCCTTCTGATTCCTCTGGTAGGCTGTGGAGAGGAACACTGGGGTCTGTCAATGCTGATCAGACTGGGGGGACATTAGGTGATGTGAGGAGTGAGCTGTTGACACAAGCAGCTTCTGCTGGCAGCTTGGTTTAGGTCCTTTGCTGCAGAGAGAATTAAAAATGGTGATCAGAATAATACAGATCACTCTCTGACTTTGTGTCTCTGGGAGGCTAATGCTCTTTTAATATTCCCAGCAGAATTTGAACTTGCCCTGTGTGATGGGCATACAAGGGGCAGTCTCTTCCTCTCCCTTTCCCCCCCCACTTCGTATTTCAAAGAAAAACACCTGTGTCCCTCTTTTATGGGTTGCATTACTTTGATTTATTAACCTGATGAAAGAATTGAAAGAGTAAAGGAAAACTGTCCATCTTCTCCCCTTGATTCTGTTATCCACAGCAGGGAGAATCAGAGATGACCTGCAAGCCCTGCTTTCCTGCCAGGACTTGTGTCACAGTCTTAGCATGGTTGTGAGGGCAGTAAGGTGTAGCTTTATGATCATGTTCCTCTAAATAAGTATTGGGACAGCCAAATTCATCAATGGTGGCTTGCTTCAAGAATGAAAAGTGGCTTCAGGTCTCAGTTTTGCATTTTGTGAGGGTTTTATCTTGTCTAAGTAGGTTTGTTTATAGTGTAAATCTTGCATTTCCTACAGAGACACTATCATCTCAGCAAAGGAAAGCTAGTTATGAAATATTTTACAACTACTTCATAAATCAGGCAGCCTGGGATCAGTGGGATGGCAAAAATAGAATATATAAAAATGCTTCCCAATTAAGTCTGCTCATTTCCAAAAAATGAAAATAGTCCATTGGTTCATTCCCCAATTCTCTTAGTCTATGATAATATAAAATTTACTTTTAATTTCTATTTTCATTGCAGAATATCATTATCAGGTCACATTAAAAACATACAGCCTTGAGAGAGTAGTGCCTTCTACTGATGCCTGTAAGGGAACTTTCTGCACCCAGGCAGATACGTCTGTGGTTTCAAAACATTGCAAAAAATAAAGCTAAATGACTGCCATCATATTGTAATGACCCCTGTGGTAGAAATCACTAGCCAAGTGTTTGATCTGGAAGAGCTCCTTTTCTTTAAAAAAAACCAACCAAACAAACCAAAAACCCACAAACAAAAGATCTAAACACTCAGACGTTGTGAATTAGATATGAAATAATGGATGCATTGTTTAGTCTAACCATTTAAACTCAGGAAAGGCTATTTACACATGGCAATACTTACTGCTCTGTACTGTCTGATTAAGACTATTATAAGTAGGCTATTAATAAGTAATTTATAGCCAGTAATGTATATAAAAATAAAACATTAATAGTTCAATACTTTTTTTTGATTAATGCTTACACTAGATGCTTTCTGAAAAATTTAACCACTGTAGTCGTCAGTTCCATCCCTATTAGCATATTTTGCCAATAAAGCTTGAAATGGTGAATTAGCTTTTCCTTCCTTGAAATACCAGGAGTTTTTGACTGATTGCTGCGGAGCAGTGAGGCATGAACAAACAAATTAATAATCTCCATTAAAAATAATTTTACAGGAATCAGGGACGCCAGGTAAATTCTGCTTTAGGATGCAGGTTGGGATGCCTTGCTCTCCTCAGTGTGCAGCTTCCACTGTGTGCTGTTGAGTAGCTCAGCCCAGCGATGGTCGAACGAGTCAGGTTTTAACACCACCTTTGAGTTCTGAGGCAGTGATTTTTTTGCATCATTACAGTGCTAATTTCTGAAGTTAATTTTTTATTGAGTAGGCTCCGGAGGCAATTGTAGACTCTCACTAAAACGCTGTGGGCTTTTTGTTTTTACTTTCTTTACTTTCAGTCTAGACCACATAGTGTTTAAATTTCAAGTTTTTTACTTGATTGATGAAGTCTTCCTCTACTGTGCTCTTAAAAAAGAGGTTGTTTCTGAATGCAATTCTCATGAATTAAAGCTTCTAAAGCAGCGTTATAGCTTGTGTCACTCTTACCATGTTAGCACGAAGATCCAAATTGATCATGAATATGGAGCATTCACAGGTTTCTCTGTACATAGGAGTGGGTTGTCAGGACAGTGCAAAGGGTTGTCATATGGTTTCCTGTGCAGAATATTTTTCTAGGAAAGCACTGGAGTGTTGCAGTCCGTTTTTTTTTTTTTTAAAAAAGGGAACACTTCAACAGAATGTGAAAGAAATCCATATGCTAGTTTGCTAAAATGAAAGCATCTTATTGAAGACATTTTGGAGCACAGGTGGCTATTTTTCCTGCTGTATTTATATAATTTTCAAAATATGAGAGATTATTAAAGTTAGGCAATCCAAAGTTACTATCACAGTGAAGTCTTCTGTTTGCTTGTATTAAACTTAACTTTGAAGTTTACACAGTGATTCTCACGTGGTTTTCTCATGTACACATCTGGAAGCAAATTGTTTTGAACAGTTATTGACAATGGGTTGTCTCCTACTGGAAAATAAGCAAGAGTTGAGGTAACCTCTGACAGTGGATTATGCTGTTCTTTGAGTGCCTCCTCATTAAGTGTTACTTATGCTTGTCTTGGCACTTCAATACCTGAATGGTTTATTACAATGTCTCTTAGGTGAAGAGAATTTCTGGAATGCCTTTTTCTTCATAAGTTTTTTGAATAAAATGCCTTACTGATATTGAATTAACATTAGCAAAACAACTCATATATATATTCATTCATTGGTATTTAAGATTCTTTGATAGTACATTCTTAGTGTAAGCGTGCTGATAGTTTGCTTTTGGAACTTCAATGACAGTTTGATAACAAACCTGTGAGTAATTTTGTTACATGACATTGTTCACCATATACACTACTGTTTGTTGGGTTTTTTTAAACAATTCCGCTTTTTTTCTTTTTCAATTCATTTATCATACGTTTTTGATGAGATTTTCTTGTTTCCAGTGCTAGTTTTATGTCTAGTAACTTATTCTAATAAAACAACCCAAACACAATCCAAATCCAACAGATACAACTGTGTTGTTTTAATTGTGGAGTGATTTTACATTTGTATTTGTGAATGTATTTATTAAATTGTTGTTGCGGCTATTGCTGATACAAATGAGTATAATGGTGAAATAAAAGTAATCTCAAGATTCACATAATCTTTCTCACAAATGAATCAAGAAGATATATTTTGAATATATGTTTTATCAATGTATATAAATATCTTAAGGTCAGATGTCAAGAGGATGGGGCCAGACTATTTTTAGTGGTGCCCAGTGACAGGACAAGGGGCACAAATTGAAACACAGGAAATTCCATCTGGGTATGTGGTAAAACTCCTTTACTTCGAGGATGACAGAGCACTGGAACAGTCTGCCATGAGAGAGTGTGGAGTCTCCTTCTCTGGAGATATTCAAAACCTGTCTGGATGTGATCCTCTGCAACCTGCTCTGGGTGAACCTGCTTTACCAGGGGGTTGGACTGGATGATCTCCAGAGGTCTCTTCCAACTCCAACCGTTCTGTGAAACAACTGAAATGTTGTCCATATCAAAAATCATGTGTGGTTAAGGAAAACTAAATCTTTGATTGCTTCTGAAAGGTTTCATCTGAAAATTATCAAAACCACTCCGGTAAGGAAGAATTTAGTCTTTCATGTGCAACAGCCTAAATTGACCAAGACCAAGAAAAAAAGCAGAACTGGTTTGTACTGCCTCTATCTCATGTAATATTGTTACTGTGGTCTAAGAATTGCTGTCAGTGGTATCCTTGTTTTATCCATACATGACATTCTTTTAACATTCTTTTAATAAAACATTCTTGCTTTATTTTCTGCTGATGCTTTCACACACATTTGCTTCTGTTTGCATTTCATTCAGACTGATCTTGGTATTTCTGTTGCAGGTCTCCACAGACAAATCCCTAAATGGCTCAGGAAAGGATCCACTACTTTTTCTTGTATTAAGGTCACAAGCTGAAGTATGCCAAAACCCCTGTAGTTAAATAAACAAGAGCTTTTTCTTTGTCTCTGCTATCTTGGAAGACCTTTTGGATTTGTCATAGTGATTTTTGAGGGACTATTAACACATGCAATCTTTATCTTGCTCTTCATATTCCCCCTGAAGGTACAAAGTATGTCCATGTTTGTTTTTAAGGTAACAAGACCAATTATATAGTTATTACTGAAAATACTGCATCCAGGCAATGGAGGTACAACCTGAAGGGTTTTCATCTGTTAATGGATACATTTTAGTCCCTTAACAGAAGAGCTGAAATCACTATAGATATTTGGCATATGTTTTTGTTGCTACTTCGTCTGCTGAAGTCAAGAGAAATTGCTGGTTTGTTTTTACTTTCTGCTTGTTTCCATGTGGCATAGGGAGATACAGAACCTTTTCACCTGCTGACAGTGGATGACTCAGTACAAGAGAGGAGCCATTATATAAATGTGTCATCCAAGTATTCCCAACCAGTGTGACATGGTAGTTTTTGCAGGAAAGCAAAAGGGAAAAAGTGGGTGAGAAATGTAAAAATACGAAAGATGAAATATAAGTTATACATGCCTTGGTTTGTAGCAGTAGATGGGTTGGATGTTTAACAAGCAGAGGTCAATGATACAGCAGCTAACATCTTGGTTATTTGTGGATTTACTGGCTGTGTCACAACAAGAAATGTTTTAGAGATGTCTGCAGAGAACAGATGCAAGAACCGTGGAAAGCTTTGCTAATGAGCATGTATTTGTCTATGTGTGTAGGAAAACACAGGAAGCTGTAAGTGATTTGATGCCCCCACTTGCTGATTTGCCCCAATCAAACAAGTCACTGGCTGTGTGCAGTGTATCCTCTTTGGTAGAAGAGGTAGGACATGCACATATGGCTCCTCTCTCTCGTTTCTGCTGGAGGCTGCTGTCCTTCGCAGGGTTAGCTATATGCTGCATGGTCTTAGGTTCATTTAATTTTTACATGCAGATGGCTAATATAGGGTAGACCTTATCAGGTCATGTATATATACATATAGGAAGACAATGAAATAATTTTTTAGTTTCAGAAAATAAAACTAGAAACTAATTTTATGTTATATTGTTCCAGCTTGTTATCATGTTTTCATACTGAAATCAGTTTGATTTTAATACGCTAAGAGGCCTAAAAATTCCATGTATCAGCAAAGAGATTCTGTTCAGCTGCATCTATCAGCAAAACACAAGTTTAAAATTACACACTGCATGTGGATGATTGATGAGGGAGTTTGTGTCACCATTACATCATAGGTCATGCATTGCTGCACTAGTGCAATGTAACACAAAGTACTGGCAATGTTATGGCAGGTTTCAGGGTACATTGTCTCCTGCTGTGCCCAGCAATTTATGATGTTCATATATGGATATCTAATTGTATTTCTAACACTAGGGAAGAAAAGGAGACTTAAAGCAAAAATAACCATGTTCTTTTCCTTTGCCAGTATGGCAGTAATCTGGATTATTGGAAGGTTAAAAGAAAAGTTAAAAATTCTTTCCA
The DNA here is from genome assembly GCA_013398055.1 of Ifrita kowaldi. NCBI lineage: Eukaryota > Metazoa > Chordata > Aves > Passeriformes > Cinclosomatidae > Ifrita > Ifrita kowaldi. The sequence continues at coordinate 66,889 of VZRS01015211.1, forward strand.
CACATCAGGGGTGTATTTGGGGTGACTGTTAGGCAGTTTTACAGCTTATCTTACTATCAGAACTATTTTGCTGCGAGACAGTGTCCAGATCTAGAATTTAAAAAAAAAAATCATATTCTTAAGGCCAAGATAAATGTCAGTATTTCTCCAGTTTTTGTATTTAATCTGGTTCCACTTACTACAGTCAGTCCTGGGCACTTGCATATTGTTCTGGATTCTAAGACATCAGTCCTAACAAGCTGAATTTCTGACTTTTTTTTCATTGAGGGGAAGTGTTAAGTACTAATATTAATTTTTTTTAGTGTTTCCTGTGAAGGCATTTGAAGATTGAAAAGTTGAGCCCCATTTCACTAAGACCAGTGTTATTCTGGGTTTAACAGTGCTGTCTAACAGAGAATGGACCTGTGAAATGCTTCTTGCTGGGAGGATTTTGAGCAAAGAAAAGGGAATTCAGTTATAAGAAGAGTAAAAGAAAGCAGATTGGGAGTGGACAATACAGAAGTCCAACAGCGGAGTTCTGTAACAGATGGCAGACTGTAAAAAAATAAGGGTGAGGAAATCTGTGGAGTTTCAATCAGCAGTTGATTTTGTAAGTGAAATGCTTGATCAAAAAATCTAAAACTATAGTTCAGGCCTCTATATATTTTAAGAAAAAACCAAACCAAGTCAAACCAAAACTCACTTCTTGCATTCTGGCCAGAAAGGCCACCATCATCTTAACAGTGAAGCACCTTGCCTGCCCACTTATCCCATGGGAACACATCTCTTTGACAAGTTGGAATAAATCTGATTCGGCTCCATAAATTTATATTTCTTCAGAGAAATGCCACACTTTGGTAACTCAATAGAATATTTTTCCATGTGATTTTTTAAAAGGTATTTGATTTAGGGTCATACTGATTTTTTCAGTCTATAACTGATGGTTTATCAGATGTGTGTCAGAGTCCCAGCTCTACTTTCTTATTCTTAGTGAGTATTGCTTGAGTCCATTCACAGGGCTGGGAGGAGCAGAGAGAACCATTCATTACAGTCAGCTGGCAGGGAGGGAAAAAAGCTTGTTTCTAAATATAATGTAAATTAATCCCACTGCACAGGATGTATTAGGCATATGTAATTTCTGTCTGAAGACATCCGTGTTTGAAAAATTAAGAGCAAATATGCCCAGCTGGTGACATGGTGAATGGTTGCATGGCAAAACTATATAAAAAATAAAATTTTGTTTCTAGTAAACTGGCACTTGGAGAAAGGGAAGCACAAGAAAACTAATGCAGGAATGATGTCAGATCTTTCTTAGTTGTATAGAGCAAAAACAAGTCACAGGATTGTGGGGTAGGTCAGGAAATAATTTCTGCTTTATGAAATAGCTGTTAGTGTGGTGTCTTTCAGCTACAAACTCCCTAATTTCAGCTGTAATGGGGGATGAAAATTGGTGCTAATGGGTAGGAATTTTTTTAAATCAAGAGTGCAAGATGCCCTCAATTTCCAAACAAAAGATAAAATCTGTCTTCCAACTACTAGTAATTACCACAGGCTTTTAAAATTTTGCTCTCTGTTGAGTGTCATTCATTTTAAATTGTGCGTATTTCTCATTTTTTTCCTCAATAAGCACGCCCGGGAAAATCAGCTACTCAGTAATTTAGTAAAATTAAAATTGTCCAGCTGGTTGTATAGGTTGCATATATCTCACATATCCACTATATTACAATGTGGCACACTAACTAATTTCTTTTATAACATGCTTATGCAAAATTATTTTTTCTGCGTCCAATACTTTTCTAGTTGTTCTTGAGTGAACAACTAGGAAAGATTTGGACGCAGAAAAAATAATTTTGCATAAGCATGACATCGTTGGACCATGTCTGCATTGCATTCTGGTCTGGTAGCATTTTGTATGGATATAAGGGTGAAGCCAGGAGGGAATAAGGTTCTGAACACAGCACAGGAGGACATCAGGTTGAGTGTGGAAGGTGGGAAGTTGCTCCTGTCAGCTGTTGATGGTGGAGCAACTTACAGCCCAGGCCAAATGCTGGAGTTGCTCTAAAACACAATTTTTTTCACAACCTCACAAGTGCAAAACTGTCAGTCTCCTCCTGGATCTGCCCTTAGCATGTCATCCAGAGATGGCAGGGGTCCTGCAGGTTTCTCCTAAAAGAACCTTGTTAAGGACTAGGGCTGGCTTTCTAAATGAACTATTTGTGATGTGAAAAGTCACGTCTTTGTGACCTTATGTTCTTAATGGCACTGACATACCTGTCTATGCATTGCAGGTGCTTGTGGGAAGCCAGACAAAAAAGGAGCGTTTGAAGAGCCATGTCTGCACTTACATAGTGAGGTTACCAACAGAAGTGACTGCAGGCTCTCTACAGAGAGGTTGTAAAGAAAGAGGTACAAAGAGGCAGATAGCAATGTTATTTAAAAACAAATCTTAAAACTTGCTTGTTTTCTGTGTTAAGACTGCTATTTGCAATTCGATTCAGCACAGTGGTCAGGGTTGCTCGAGTAAATCACCCTGTTGCTTGACAGTCCTCTCATGACAATACAGGTTCAAAATAGCCTTTTTTTGATGGCTTTCTAAAACCAAGGGACAATGGCTATTCCTCTTGTGCTAAGGATGCTGAAGAATAGATAGATTGTTCAGAGAGATTACTGGCTTCACTTGCATTCCAGGCCTTGTAGTGTTTCACTGGCAACATCAGATTTGCTCTCCGAGGGTGACTGGCATGAAGCCTTGTATAAGGTGGTCAGGGGATTCACTAGATACGATCCTTTGTTGGTAAAGGAGATTCGGGATCCCATACTTCTGCTAGTGGTTTCATACACATTGATGATGTGGGCATCCAGTATTTTTACCTCGTCTATATCTATTACTTCTATTTCCTTTCTCTATAGAATTGGTCAAAACATTGGTCCTTACGTCATGGGGGACTCTCATGGAGGTCATGTAAAATCCTTGGTTTAAAAAATTTGGTTACATTATTGTTCTAAGTAGAACAAGCTGGTCCCTTAGGAACTGTGATTCAAAAAGTTACTAACTTTGAAAAGATTTATATTCCTGTTATGGTTAGAGCAGTACCTCTGGACATTCTTTTTTCAGTTTTTCAATTTCCTAGCTTAGGTTTGAAAGGTAATGCTACACTTTGTGGCCATATTTTCCTGACATGGGAACAATCCACGGTTCTGAAGTTGCAGATGCAATATTCTTTAAACTTTTTTTCCTTCCAAGGATCTTGAAGAGTTTCAGGCTCTTTGAGAAGATTGGTTTTAAAATAGAGGCCAGGAATTCAGGCAAGTCAAGCGTACTTAAGCAAAATAAGTGGGTTTGGTTATTTCCTTGATTGGCTGAAATGATCTTGATGGCTGTTGAAGGACCGTAGTTTATCAAAAGGGAGAAAATGATTGTTCCTCTATAGAAATTCTCTCCATTTAGTGAGATAGCAAATACAAAAGGTGAGGTGGAAAAAAGTGGCAGGGGGTATGAAGAACTGGAAGATTATCAGTGCAATGCTTTTTTACCTTCCTTCAAATAAGCGTATCTGAAAGAAATACAAGTGGGAATACAAGACCATTAGCATGATGCAGTTACTTTAGAATCTCCCTGCAGACAATAAACATATCAAATACTAAGGACAACAGTAAAATAAAAGTCACAATGGAAATATATTAATGATAATTTCACATAGTGATTTTGACATTAAAAATACCATCATATCACATAAATGATGTTTGCTAAAATTATAATTTTAAATTTCCTCATATATATTTTCTACCTTTGCTCCACCTTCAGAGCGAGTCACAGTAGCTGCTGCCAGTGGATTATGTAGGCAGGTTGTGGCCTTGGACTAATTGAAAGTGGTGCTGCAACAAAAGCCAGTGACTTATCTGTTCCTGCAAGGAAATCTTTGTTCACTTTCTGAGACACAGCCGCTATGAACTAGCTCCGTCCATAACATTTTTCCTACCTTGTAACTATACATTGTTGGGAACAGAAACCATGTAGACAAGTATCACTTTAAATGAAAGGGCTTCCAATATAATTTAAATCTATGCTCTGCAGGGAACTACTCAGTGGCAAATTCCTGCTTTGTGTGTTTCATTTGACCTGATAAATCTCTTACAATTATACTTCTAAATCAATAGTTACGATGAAAGTAGGAATGTGTGAATGAGAATTCTAAGAATAGGAGTGAGAAACATCTTAAAATTAGGGAGTTCTCCTGTTTTATGAAGGAAAAAGAAAATTTGGCATACAGCAAACCTTGTTCCAAGGTAGTTCATTTGCAGCAGACACTTCATTTTTGATATAAAACATTTGGTTGCACATATGCACAAACTGAAATTGAAAGAAATGTTCTAAAATGACAAATTAAATATTTTCCCACTATTTTTAACTGGACTGCAATTGTTATTTTAATCACTGAATTGTGATGTTGGTAGCTAAAATGTTAGAAAAGGTTGGATTTGGTTTCAGGAAGTTTACTTTTTGTTTTACTTTCATGGTCTTCTTTCATCTATAAAGGTTATTCCGTCAGTCTCATGGCTACACTCATTCAAACTAAAATGAAAAGAATCATGAAGAATTGCAAGAATTTATCCGTGCTTGAGCAGGTTTTGGCCCACATGATCTTCAGAGGTCCCTTCCAGCAGCAACCATTCTGTGATTCTGTGATAAACTTGCACATTTCTTCAAGCTGTGTAAGCCAAAATGTATCCTGATATATCCATATTCTTTCTGGACATGAATAGGAAAACATACATCTTAATATAAGAAGAGTATTTAATAGCTACCTATCATGGGTTGCCAAAAATGTTTCCAATTAACCACTTTTTTTGGAGTGTTGTTTGTCTTTTAGCAGAGTAAGTTCTGTGAAAAACTCTTTCCTCAAAATACTTTGAAAAACAATAATAAAGAGAGTTGGAGAGTTGGGAATGTAATCTGATGTTTCAACACGAGAAGTTTTTCCCATTCATCATATTCACAGAAAGTGTAACTTTTTCAGTCAGTTGTTTTTAATGAATGATTTTAATGGCTAAAGCCTAGTTTCTAACCTTTTTTGTGGCTTCCTGATTTGTTTTTTCATAATGAAGGCTGCCATCTCCTTCCCCGTGACAATGCAGGGAGCGTGGGTGGGGTACACAGAGGCTCTCTGCTAGGAAGGATGGCTGAATTCCTGGAACCCTGCTCTGGAGGGAGGTGAGCAAGCAGAGGATTGCAGGTTGTGAGGAGGAGGATTTTGCTGGAGTGTGGACTTTGTTTTGATTCAATTGTGTACTGATTAAAGTTTAAAAAAAAGTAGGATGGATGTCATACCCACCTAATGGATTGAGTTCCATGAATTCATCAGCAAAGAGCAGTATTTATTCTTTTTTTTTGGATGACTGCATGGCAAATACGTTTCTTTAGATAACTGTCTCTGGTTTCCATGGTGATCTTACTTCTGCCTGTTAAAGGTATTTTTAAGAATCTTTCACATTATTTGAAGAGCTAAGCTCTTGCTAAAAGCTAGTACTTCAGGACTATCTCAGCTGTTGATGCCTGCATAAACACATTGTGTCTGGCAGTGAAATTCAAGGGGTGCAGACTGGAAGAGAAGCAAAAGTAATTTTTGCTGCTCTGAATCAGACTAATGTACTCTGATAACATTTCATGGTCAGAGAATGTTACTGTTTGCAGATTCAGTAAACTTGAACCACAATAAAGGCTAGAAGGACTTCTGGACAGCATGCTGTGGTGAACCATTGTATTTACTTTCTCAGTGTACTTCTATGCAACTTAATGTACTGTGTGGCTGCTTATCTATGATGTGTCTCAATTTAAAAAAAAAGTAGGGAATGACTGGAATCAACAATTTTTTCAATCTCATACAATAGAGTTGGTATACAGTATATGGAGATTTCTTGAATGTTGATAGTTCTGATAACAGGATAAAATGAACTCTGGCAGGCTTTAAACATGTTTCTAATGTGAAAAGAGCTGCTTCTCATGCAGTGGTATTTTTTTTTTACTCAGAGAAAAGGTCAAAGGCACAGATGAGCTCCTTATGGGGAGCAACTGAGGTTTGTTCAGCTTGGAGGAGAGAAGGCAAAGGGGTGACCTCATTGTAGTCTACACCTTCCTCAAGGGGAGCAGCAGAATGGGAGGTGCTGATCTCCTCTCTCTGGTGACCAGCAAAGGGACACAAGGAAATGGAATCAAGCTGCATCAGGGAAAGCTCAGATGGGACATTAGGAAGATGTTCTTCACTGAGAGAGTGATTGGTCACTGGAACAGGCTCCCCAGAGGAGTGGTCACAGCATCAAGCCTGACAGGGTGCAAGAAGTGTCTGGATGATGTTCTTAACCATAGGGTTTAGTTGTAGGCAGTCTTGAGAGGAGTAGGGAGTCAATGAACCTCACTGGGCCCCTTCCAATTTCAGCTATTCTAGTCTAAGGTTGATATTTATGTCCTGCTCATTCAGTCTGTGTACTGAGAAGGTTGTCAAATAATGTCAGGTGTCGTAAGGGTTTTATGCAGACACTGCTCACTGTCTGAGAAGACCAAAGATATGCTTTTCCTTTTTAAATTAAAACCCCTTCATCTTTCTGCGTTAGTGGTCAAACTTGGCAATATGGGATATGCCTTGTGACATGTGATTGTTTATAAATTACACTCATGTCCCTGACAGTATTGACTTATAGGAAATTGCAAGATGCTGCATTTTCCAGCTGCTTGTTCACTCCAGCTTTTCTTGGATGCCTCCCAGCTAACCAGTACAAGCCCCTCAGGAAGTCTGAATCCAAGGTTATGTAGCTCTAGACCGGTTATCCAGCAGGAGCCTTCTGAAACTAACCCACGGTAGAAAATGACAACTTTGCCCACTGTGAGGATGTGCAACAGCTCAGTATAGTTGTAACCCAAGGGAAATAAATTTTTCCCAGGTTCATCAGTGAATGACTAATAGATGGAGAGTGGAAAAGAGCCTCTAGACATTGTGAAAGGATTCATAGCACAATTGGTATTCAGAGCACAACTGCTTGTTGAATTGCCTTGTTGCCTGGAACAGTGTTATCCTCTTCCACGGAAAGGAGTTGCTGGGGAAAAGTGAGGAACAATGAAATGGGAAATGTTTGCAGTTTGGTTCCAAAGCTTCTTATATTTGATACCATGCAAAGTTTCTAGTGTAATTTTTCCTCTGCTTTGGGATGCATGAAGGGAAATACTTGATTTGAAGGCATCAGCAGAAAGATCTACCAGTCTATACTAAAGCTGATCTGGTTCATTAGAGCAGTTTATTAATAGATAAGTTACTTATAGTTGCAAATGAAAAAATAATGTTTCCCTCAGGGATATTCCCTGACTAATTTTCCAGTGTCCCAAGTGGACACTTCTGTCTGCTTATTCTTTTTTTGCCTTTCAGGCTCTGGCTTTATTTTATCTGTTTAAAGAGTTCTTCCTCGTCTTTGAACCAATACCTTTTTTTACACTTCATTCTTCCCATTTAGGATCAGTCACAACCAGAGCTAATTTCATTTCCTTGTGACTCTGATGTATAAATGACAATATGACATAATTTGTAGAAGTAATTCAACAGCTGAGAATGTGGAGTCTTTAATGAAGCTCCTCTGCAGGACCCTGAAGAGTAGCTCAGTAGTTCTCTAGAGGCTTCTGAAGTATTAATGAAAGCACTTCTGATTTCTTATAGTTTTCCATTCTTCATTTATATTAATTCTAATGGAGGAGAAACTTGCTTGGGAATTAAGGTTATAATCAATGCAATTGAAACTAGATGAAAGATCTAAATTCATTTAAAACAAACAAGCAAACAGAAATACACAAAAAATCCTGTTTTCTCCCCTCTCCAGGGCATTGTAAAAATATACTGTTACTGTTAGAAGTACTTTCTAATAGCTGGGGAGTTGGAGATACTTTTGAAAGCAAGTGGTTTGATTAACTGAGTATCTCCTAGCAACTTAGAAAGCTTAAATACAACTGATTGAATACTGCCTGAGGAATACCTTGTCAAGCCCAAAGCACCTGCCAAAACCAGGTGATGATTCCTTTCTTTAAAGTACATCAGATAGTAGAGATGTAACTCAATATTTTGTCAGTATCAAAAAGGAATTTGCATAAGACACATGACACAATATATAGAAAATTGAATCCCAAATGATATTCAAGTACTGAAGACCAAAATAGGAGGTCTGTGAGGTAGATTTTAAAGTTAATATTGCATGCTTCTGTTGAAATAGTGCTGTTTTATCAAGAAACAAGCAGAACTAGACTTTTTGCTAGTTCTTGGTAGTTGCCACTTGTTTTACACATTGGCCATGTGAACAAGAATATGATATTGCTGGTATTTTACGTGGACAGCCATAGGAAAACTCTATTTGGCACATAAAAGCTTGGGGGTTTTTATTGGTTGGAGGAGAAATCAAGGCAAAGAATGATAGTGTCAACAGAGAGAAGTGTTGGGGGACTGCAGCTGCTTTTTTGTATCTCAATCAGCAGCTTAAGATGCTGTTTTCTCTCATTATGTCTATTTGTAGGTAACCTACAAAAACGCTAACAAATCTGCCACATAAATCAATTACACTTCAACTCAAAAGAACTTCTGGTAAGTGTCACCAATATAGAGCATCCACAACATGGCTGTTGATATGGTCTGCAGTAAGAACAATTTAACTTTGCTTGGAGTTGGGAAGCTAAACTCTACTTTGCATGCTGTCCAGCTGCAGAGAATAAATGGAGTTGTCTTGTCAAGCAGTATTTATATGCTGGTAGCTATGCTTTGACTGATCTGGTGGTACTGCACAGTACAGCTTCGGGAGAAATAAAATAAAGGAGAAAAATAATGTCTGTGAAGTCAGGGTTGGAAAGCTGGGACCAGGTTAGATGATTTTGAATATGTGTGCCCCATTCAGCTGTGCTAACAGAGATCCTGCCTCCATAGATCAGAGGGGCTGAAATGCTTGATCTAGACAGGCTGAAGAAGTTGGGGTTGTTCAGCCTGGAGAAGAAAAGGCTCCTGGGAGACCTCACTGCAGCCTTCCAGTACCTCAAGGGGGCTACAAGAGAGCTGGAGAGGGACTTTTCACAAGGGCATTTAGTGATAGGACAAGGCGAAATGGCTTTAAGCTGAAAGAGGGCAAGTTGAGATTGGATATTAGCAAGAAATTCTTTACTGTGAGAGTGGTGAGGCACTGGAACAGGTTGCCCATAGACATTGTGGATGCCTCATCCCTGGATGTGTTCAAGGCCAGGTTAAATGGGACTTTGAGCAACCTGGTCTAGTGGAAGGTGTCCCTGCCCATGGCAGGCGGGTTGGAGCGAGATATTTGAGTTCCCTTCCAACCCAAACTATTCTATGATTCTATGATCTTTCTAAAGACAGATTCTTAAAGGAGAGAGAAAATCCTATGAGTTTTATGGTATCTTGATATGCATTAGAAAGGGTCCATGCTGTTAAGAACAGATCACTTAATTTACTCTTGGGCTGTTGCTGTGTGAGATAGAATCACAGGGAAATTTGTGATGGACAACTTGTGTCTGTCATATGGTATTTCTTTCTGAGATCTGGATGGAATGCAATGATAAGGGAAGCATACTGTCATAGCTAATCCTGTTTTTTTTCTGGACCTCTGTTTCACTGCCATCCATCCAGACTATGTGAAACAAATGTGTAGGGCTTGAATATCCAAAACACTAGGTTGCATTCTGTGTATTCTTCTGTGAAGTTACGTGCATCAAGTCTTTTCTGTTCTGCTTGTCCCATTTGTTTTGTTATTACATACATAAAGAATGTCTTGGCAGAGGGTGGAAAGGTAGATTTCTTCTGGATGTGGCTTTACACAGGCCTTTCTATGCCATTGAAATGGTCAGTGAAAAGAAAAGCAAGCTCCTGTGATCCACTTACAAACAGATTAAAACTACATACTTACATTTCTATTTTAATTATATTTGTATTACTTAGTGTATTTTTATCTTTAAAAAAGATTTTTGTACTACTTATTAAAATCTAAGCACTTTAGCCAGTGTTAGTATTTCAATACTCATGATGGACCATTTAATACAGGAATCAACGTAAGTATCTAAAAATATGGTTTGGATAGTTATCTTAGGCCTTTGCCTATGAAACCCCCTAATACATTTATTACCAGAAGCCAGGAGGAGGTAGCTGGGGTGTGATTGTTTTCGGCCTTCTGATTTATAAAGCCACTAGCCATTACAGACTTCCTAGTTTGAGCAGCATGAGGATTCAAATCAGTGATATCTGGCAAACTCCAAACAATTATTTTTATTTGCAGTACTAGGGAACATTCAGATCTGTTAAGATTATTGTTATTGGGGTTTGGGGCTAGTTGTTTGTTTGTCTGTTTTCCTTTTTTTATGCTTCCTGTCTCTACTCACAGGGAACATCATGGTGCTGTGGTCAACTTGCAGAACATCACTACTTAAATCTGTAACAAACCGATTCATTAAGAATTTGGCCTGCTCGGGGATCTGTGCCAGCCTAGTCTGTGTGCCTTTTGACATTGCTCTTAGCGCCAGTCCGAACTGCTGCTGGTGGATCTATACGATGCTCTTCTGCAGAATTGCCAAGTTTCTGCACAAAGTCTTCTGCTCAGTGACCATCCTAAGTTTTCCAGCCATTGCTCTTGACAGGTAATGGGGAAAATTTGCCATGACCCTGGATTTTTCTTTCTTCTTTCTCTCTTTATCTGGTTAAATGTGGTATCACTGTCTGTAATGCACACACTGTTGCCACTGGAACAGCATATCATTTGCCCTTCTCCAAGACTTGTGATCTACCTCACAAAAACCACAAACTCCTACCAGTTAGAATGCTAAGTGTGGAGAGTTAGGTCTGTCATGAAAACTCTGTGAGCTCAAAAGTCCACAGTAGTACTCCAGTAGTAAGCAAACAATCAATCAATGTCTGAAATTTGAAGTGCATGTCAGAGATGCACCTTTTTTTTTTTTAACTGCATACAGAATGTTCAGTGTTCAGCAATGCTTTTGCTCAGGGCCTTGCCAACCACAGTTTGTGCAAAGCAAAACACCATTGTGCTTCTAATAGATGGATACATGTAATTTGTGACCAACAGCTTTTTCCAGATATCCAGAAAAAATCTATTATAAAGCAACTTTTAAAACTATGAGTCTGGCCTTTAAATGTGACATGTGCCTCCATCATGTCTTTTGAAATTTTGAGTGTGCAATGTCCTGTCTGGTTTACAAGTAAGTAAATAGTGAAATCTTCAAAATAATATTCATATCCATCAGCCAAAGATATATTGAAAGAAATTTTCACCACCAAAATTGTAGCTTGACATTTAAATATTCAGGTTTTTTCTACAGACAGACCTGCAAAGGCAGACCTTTGGGGGTTTTTTTGTGTTGTTTTTTTTTTTTTTTTCCCTTTCATAAACAGGTAGTCAGTTGGCAACCCAGTTAGGGATTTGGAGCATTATGTTTATATGGCTCCTCAGAGGTTTCTCATAAGCAGTATGGTCATTAAAATAATTATAATTTTTTTTTTTTTGACAGATACTACTCTGTTTTATACCCTCTGGAAAGAAAAATATCTGATGCAAAATCCCGAGACCTGGTTATCTATATCTGGGCCCATGCAATAGTAGCCAGCATTCCAGTATTTGCTGTGACCAATGTGTCTGATATTTATGCCATGTCCACTTGCTCTGAATCTTGGAGTTACTCCCTTGGCCACCTGATATATGTCATCATCTATAATATCACCACTGTGATTGTACCGGTGGCTGTGGTATTTCTCTTTATGATTCTTATTCGCAGAGCGCTGAGTGCCAGCCAGAAGAAAAAAGTCATCATAGCTGCATTAAGGACCCCTCAGAATACAGTTTCCATCCCATATGCCTCCCAGCGAGAAGCTGAGCTCCATGTCATGCTGCTCTCTATGGTTACAATATTTATCTTCTGCAGTGTCCCCTACGTGACTTTGGTGATTTACCGCACCATACTCAATATTTCAGATATTTCAGTCTTCTTGCTCCTCACTGCTATTTGGTTGCCCAAGGTCTCTTTGCTGGCCAACCCTTTATTATTTTTAACTGTTAACAAATCAGTACGGAAGTGTTTAGTGGGCACAATAGTACAGCTGCACCGAAGGTTTAGTAGGAGAAACATTGTCAGCTCGGGTGGTATTGCAGATGATAATCTGGAACCCAGTGTCCATTCAGGAAGCCAGCTTCTGGAGATGTTTCACATCGGGCAACAACAAATCTTCAAGCCTACGGAAGATGAGGAGAATGAGACCAAATCCACTGGCTCTGGTGACTTTCAACACAAAGAAATTCCTACTGCCAGTTTAGAGCAGGTTCACAGGTTTATACCACAGATGATTGCAGACTCTGCAGCTCAGGTGGCCCTAGCTGTGCCCACAGAGGCTGACACAGTAAATGACAAGTATTCCATGCAGTTTGGTTTTGGACCCTTTGAGCTGCCTCCACAGTGGCTCTCAGAAAACCGAAACAGTAAGAAGCGACTCCTGCCTCCTTTGGGGAATACCCCTGAAGAGCTAATCCAGACAAAACAGCCTAAGTGTAAAGCAGAAAGAAAAGCCAGCAGAAACAATAAAGTCAGTATCTTTCCCAAGGTGGATTCTTAGTAAGAGCAGGAGCTTTAAGTGACAGAGGAAGGTCACTTTCTATTATGTGTTTGATCCCATGGATCTTTATTATATTGAAATTTGTTACAGCCTGATTTTTTTTTTTGCCAAATATAAGTTAAATGAACAAACAAACAAAAGAAAAACATATATGCAAGTGTTCCTTATTAATATGAAATTCTTCATGAAAATAATATATCAAACTATTGAAATTTGTAGTTTTATTCTGAAATCCTTACAATGATACCTGTCTTATTAACTTTCAAAAGTACATATGGATTTGACAAGTCTTTTTATGGCTGGATTATGGAAATATGGCAGTCGGTTTTCTGGGAAATCTCATGGTGCATTAAAATGGACTGGGTATCAAAGTAACTTAACAGGAGAGGCTGTAGAGAGCAGAAGACATGCAGCATGGGTAAGTCCTACTCTCCTGCAAATAGACACAGCAAGATTCTGCACATTTCATTAATGAAGTAAGATGGACTATTAAGTGCATTTGTTTTCTGTCAAGTGCATTTATTTGATCAGTGTTAAAACTTGCTGGATGTTTTTGCACAAATTAGTTACCAAGTGTCTGCCAAACATCTAAAGTATTTTAAAACCTAAACCAATGTTTTTTGGCTTAAAACATCCACAAAGCCAAGAATACCCAAATCATCATGTGTGTTAAATCTGAGAAAGACCTTTTTTATAAAGATCCCACATATATTCTTGTAGTTTTAAGTACAAACTGGATTGGAGACCATGCAGGAAAAATCCTGACTCCAATAAACAAATATATATGTACTAAGAATACTGTGATAAAGGGCCTATACAAATCTCCCTAAAGTGTAATGTATGTATTAAGTAACTGTGGGGTAAGCCTTGAAATAAACTAAGCTGCTGGTGCACTCTGCTGTTTTCTTACAGGAAAGGTAGCAAATGAAAGAAGTGGGTGGGAAATGCTAGTAGCCATTCTCTGAGTGTGACAGAATCAGTTTCTGAATCTGTCTCTCACTCTCACACAGAGAGAGACTCACAGAGAGGGATTCTGAGTTTCAGTGACAACTGAACTGTAGGGTGAAGAAGCTGGTATAACAGACCTCAAAAGGCAAAGGTTTATTAATGCTGTTGCTCAATATTGCCAGAGGTAGAGAGGTTTTCCTTCTGTCTTCACAGATACAGATACCAACCATCCTGCTCCACGCGTCTTGCAGAGTACAGCACCCAGTGTATGAACACAAGACTTGCAAATCTGGTGCCTAATTCCTGAGTGGGTCACAGTCATGCCAACCCTGGTATCAGCTCAGCAGCCTTTCTGTGAGAGTTCAGGCATTGTGCTGCAGCTTGCCTCCCTGCATAATCACAGGCATATTGTCTCATTTATACTGAATGTGAACTTTATATCTGTCTGTTAGGTGATCTAAAGCTATTGCAGCCCTGGTATTTTCATTCTTGTTCAGTTGCAAGTAGTCTTTCATCTGCACTCACTGTTGTCTCTGTGGATAGTTTCTTAAAAGCACAGTCTCCTAACACCTGTTTACTCCTTGTGGTTTTCCTGTACTTCAGCCCTTTGCTGCATGCTGAACCTTTATCTGTGGTTACTGTCTGTTTATGAAAGTAGTTTTCTTTAAAGCATACTTTAAAAGAGACAAGGTGAAGAATCTTGAAAAGTTCACAGTAACTTACTAAATCCAACCAGTTAATCTTAAAAGTGAGAAAAAATTCTGCTAAAGCAGAATGTACCTTTTCTTCCTTTGACATGTTTGAAGGAAGTCACCAGCTTCTGATGGCTCCAAGGTGGTATTTCTACAAGTCATTAAATCAAATGTTTTAATAAAAATGTATTTAAAGAAAAGTGTATAAATCAGTGTGAAAAATATATTTTTCTCCATTTCCTCTTTGATTTCAGTGCACTTCATTTCTTGCTAGTTCAAGAGCTTCTCAGCTTGGGAGTGAGGAACATACTTCAAGGGGTCCAGATGGGTGGTGGGAGCCTGAGCTGCCCTTCTAAGATACAGAGATGAGAAGCTAGACATAGCTTGCCTGAAATCAGACAGAAGAAAGATTCCAGAAAAAATTGGTCCTTCTGTGGCAGAGGGGGAGAAGTACCACACCACGCATTTTTTTTAAGTGTCAATAAAAAGTTATTTAATGGAGTGTTTGTTTTTCCAAAGTTAGTGAAAGAACAGGTGCCATTGAGAAAATCTTGAAAACCTAAAAATCAAAGTAGGAGTTGTAGTTTCCTTATGAATTTTGGCTAAGTTTAACATTCATGTCCCACTTACATATAGGTATTGCTCAAAATCTCTGTGATTACTGAATGTGGATAAATGTTTACTCAGATCTGAAGTCCTTTGAGGAACTTCAAACTTGGTTTTGTCCTTTTCAACTCTCCTGTTGAATGAAATACCACTGATAAATTTAAAGAGTTAAATTGTATACAATTTTGTGCTACATCTGGAAGGAGAAGGGTTTGTGATGGGTTTTTACTGTAGAGACAAAAATACCTCTTTCTTTCAAAAAGAATACATGTAAAAACTTGATTGTATCTTTTTTAGCAGATTGTATCCAAAGACATGGAAACCCTTCACCAAGAAATTAACTACAGTGGTTTTCCGTACCTCAAGAATTAGTAGGGAATGTTTTTAGTCCATCTTTCAGCAATTTATCCATGTGAATGTTTAAAAGAAGTAGAAAAAATTCACAAAAGCACATCTTTTTATAGAAAAAAATAATGTGTGTAAAATTCTCAAAGCAGCCTCTATGCTAGAATTGCCATCAGAAGACAGTAATCCAGGAAACTCTTTATGCAAGATGGAATATTTCACTTGTAGAGTTTCATTTTTAACTCAGTTTAAGACAGTAGTAGCTTTGAGTCATTACTGCTGTCTCTTGGATTGTTGTTCAAATGATCTGACTGGGCAAAATGTCTTCCAGTCTCCAACATGAAAAAAAAATCAAGTCTTCTTATAACATCACATAAAAGTTAAGCAGAAGTGAGTTTTGGGGTGGTTTTTGGTTTTTTGTTTGTTTGTTTTTTGTAATGATGTTGTTTTTAACCACCACAGGTGTTGGTTTGATAAATGTTTCTTTCTAGATTATTGAATTACAAAAGTGAAATACAAAGCAAAGCCATAGGACTTTTAAGAAGAAAAAGCCTGGGGTAATTTGGCCTGTGCAAATAGATTTAAAAGCTAAATCTTACTACTGGAGAATAAACTTGGAGGAAGGAGAGTTAGAACCCATTATTCTAGCACTTTAGGGAGGAAAACAGAGCTCACATTAAACAAACGAGGAAATAGTTTAAAAAGGATGAAAAGACTAGGAGGACAGTGTCAGTTTATTGTTCCAAGATATCCTTAAGAAATATTGTTAAATTCAAACAAACATCATGTAAAAATTAAAAAAACCCCAAACCTGAACCCAATGAAAAACCAGAACAGTCCTTCAGTACTAAATAATGCTATGTTGGTGGAATACTTAAAAACACGTATTTTCTCTTCTCTGTGAGGAGAAAGTGGACTATTTTTTAAAGGAAGCATAAGAAAAACCAAATGAGATCCAGTTCCTGAATATACATGTGTTAATGCAAACCAGGGTTTCTCTAGCAGCAGTTCTGCATCCCAAGGTTCCCTATGCCAAAGCATAATGCACTGAGATGGTGATTTACTCCAAAAACTCCTTTGTGCACACTACTTGACTAAGCAGTATTATAACTTCTTGGCCTCCATTTCTGTAAAACTAAACCCTCTACTTTTTGCCTGGATCCCATCCTAAGCCACAGAAGAATGTCCTGAGACACTTGTAGGGTTAAATTGTTTGGGTTGCCTTGCACCTTTTTGGTAGCAAACTCCCAATACTCTGCACCTCGCAGCACTGAGACATTTCAGCACAACACAGTCCATCCTGAGCTTCTGCTTCCACACTCTGCCCTCATCCTGCAGCAGCAGGTGTGGCAACACGGAAGACAGTTTTGTCAAGACAGGAACTTTTCCAATGCAAGTCAAGGATTAAAACGTGGCTTTAATAAACAATGGAAGTTTTACCATTGACTCTGGACTTAGCATTTTAGTTTGGCCTGTCTCCCTCGGCTGACTCGTTACTCTGCTGTATCACTACTGCTGATGATTGCTGTATCACTGCAGAACTCTACTCATCCTCACTGAGGGTTCTGGGAAAAATTGAATATGGCCCAAAATTCACGGCTCTTTGCCCTTAACTTGGCACATGCCAGTCAAAAACTACTACTACATAATCACTTGTTGTTTGCAAGAAAAGAGACTGTTTATTGCCCTAATATTTAGGGGAATTAATATAGTGAATATTAGCTCTGCATGTCATAACCTGAGTACTGGAACTGCTACAGTCTGCCTTAGAAATATTGTCTATGGTAAATAAAAAGCACTTCAGGTAAGCACACAGAAGGATATCAAAAAATAATCAAAGATAAATAACTAATGAGCATTAAAAAAATCTTGATATTTTTCTCTCCAACATGTATGAGACAATGAAATGAAAGTTGTTTTGCTACATATTTGTGTATTAAAGGCTTTTCAAAAGAGGAGTATGAAGGTAAGCAGTAGTAATTTGGAACAAGTTCCCTGTATTTCCCCCCTCGTTTGTGTTTCTTTTTGATTAGATTAGGGAGAAAAGGATGATTGAATCCTGTTACTATGACAACGGTGTTCTGAGTATCAAGACGGCTTGTCTAAATGTGATTTCATCATGTTATAACCTATTTTTTAGGATAAAAAGCACATCTTGGAGTGCTTTTGTTGCTGTGCACTTCCTAGACACAAGCGTTTTTTCCATTCCAACCTTTTTATTTTTTTTTTAGTCGTTGTATTTCAGAGAAGTATCTAGTTTATCTTGGAACAAAATTGACCTGTTCCTGGAAAGGCAAAAAAAGGAAAGCACACCCTTGATTCTGCTTTTCTAGTTCAAGCTTCAGTATAAGTACACCTGCCACCTATAACAATATTTGAGATTATGTAATATTTAATGTTATTAACACTATTTATTAAAGTTATTTAATGTTACTAAAGTTCAGTTCTTATTGGAGAAGGAGACTCTTATGACCTGATTTACAGGGTTTGAGATGAACTCTGTGAACCTCTTCTTTTCATCGCTGGGTCATCTAGGACACACAGCAGATCATAAGATCAACTGTGGTTTGAGATATCCTTGCTAAGCCATTATTACTCAATCTCAGGTGTGACAGCCTCATTGGAAGGAAAACTTCACTGATTCCACGTGGACAAGCACCAGTAAGAACCCTATTCCTGCACCAAATCCAAAGGAGTTTTATGTCCATTTGTAACCAGATCCAGAGTTGGACAGTCACCTTCCACAGGCTCTTGCGAGGTTGCAGGCAGTCTGTAATAGGGAAGTTGGTAATAAGTCAAACTCTGTCAGCTGTTAAGCATATGCACTGTTCTGTAGAAAAAAAAATGTATTGGGGCAGTTATACCTAGCTGCTTGCCATAGCTCATTATTCACAGCTCATGTAATTCCTAATACAGAAACCCTGTATTTTAGTTTGGCCAGTTCTGAATGTATTGTCCATTCTACTGCTTTTGCATTGTCATTACTGGCCTTAGATACTCAGCTTGCAGATGTAAACATGCATTTTTCTGATTTTGGTTCAAATCATCATCTACACCGTCTGGAAAGCACCAGAGTTTCCAAACACCACTATGGTATTGCATTAGCAATCACAAAACTTAGGTTAGAATTTTAACATACCAGAGCTCAGCATGCTCAGCGAGGAGGCAAAACCACACAGGGCTCACTAGTGCATTTTCTCTGTCTTCAGTTTTAAACTGGGAACCACATTGCATCGTTACTACACTAAATACCAGGAAAAATTGCTCTTTTAGTGGCATATGTGACAGTAAAACACCATATACTGTAAGCATCAATAGAAACTCTACTGCAGACCCCAATACATACCACTAGCTAAGTAAGATTTATTTTGGCACAAAAATTTGTCAATCAAAACCTTACTTTGAACGAGATGAACTTCGTTTCTTCAGAAGAAACTGTTTCTTGTGAATTTCTACTGCCTGATTTTAACACACACAGGTACCAAAGGAAGCAGTAGCAGCCTGGAATTGTCTCTGTCGTTTTTGTAAGTTAATCGGACCAGGGGAATTAGTCATCACATTTTGTTTAAATGCAAGAAAGAAAAAAAGGGATGGGATTAGGAAGGCAATCACGCTCCCCTTCTTAATTAATTCCTTATTAACAGTGAGTGTTCATGTAAAAACAGTGACGACAGTAATAGTAAGTTTTAACGGGTTTATTTAAAAGTGATTCAACTAGCCTTGTGTGCAAGTATACATGACACAATTAATGCAGAAGCCTAGACAAGACTACGCAAAGAAACATTAATAATTCACAGCACAGACACTGTTCAGAAGGGTCAGCACAGTAACTTTTCTTTCCTGTTGCTCAAACGGGCCCGGCACGGGGGGCTCGGAGAAAGAGGCGCCCTCCAGGCAGCACTCCTCTCTACCAGGACGGAGAGGGCAGCGCTCCAGAGGGGCTCCCTGTGGCTCAGCGAGAGCTCGGTCACGTCCGGATCCCTGGGAATGCACCGGGACCACGGCGGGGCCCACACCGCCATCACCGGGCCCCCCCCGCGCCGGGACAGCCCGCAGCTCTCGCGAGACTTCGCTGGCCTGGTCGTCAGGGCAACGGCGGCGGCGCCGGGTGCTGCTGCCCTCCCGCGGTAAGGACGGGGCTCCTGCCTGCCTGCTTTCCTGCCTNCCTCCCTGCCTACCTACTTTCTTCCCTGCCTGCCTCCCTTCTTGCCTCCCTGCCTGCCTTCCTCCCTGCCTCCCTACTTTCCTCTCTCCCTTCCTGCCTGCTTTCCTCCCTGCTTTCCTCCCTTTCCTGCCTTCCTCCCTTTCCTGCCTGCCTGCCTCCCTGCTTTCCTCCCTTTCCTGCTTCCCTCCCTGCTTTCCTCCTTGCTTGCCTGTCTCCTTGCCTGCTTTCCTCCCTGCTTGCCTGCCTACCTCCCTGCTTTCTTGCGTGCCTGACTCCCAGCNCTTTCTTGCGTGCCTGCCTCCCAGCTTTCCTCCCTCCCTGCCTACCTACTTTCTTCCCTGCCTGCCTCCCTTCTTGCCTCCCTGCCTGCCTTCCTCCCTGCCTCCCTACTTTCCTCTCTCCCTTCCTGCCTGCTTTCCTCCCTTCCTGCCTGCTTTCCTCCCTCCCTGCCTGCTTTCCTCCTTGCCTGCCTCCCTACTTTAGTCCCTCCCTGCCCGCCTCCCTCCCTCCTTTCCTCCCTGCCTGCCTCCCTGCCTGGTACAAATAAAGACTTGTATTCACTTGAGCCTTCTGGGAATTGCCAGCACGTGTCATGCACTGACATGTCTAAATCCTGGGAATTCACACAGTTTTTGCAGAGAAACATGCATTTCTGGGGATTAAACTCAAAATTGAACTGCGGTTGGGAATGTGATCGTTTAGATTTAGGAACGTCCCATTTGAACATCAGTAGCCTTTGGCTGTTTTAGTTGTGTTCAGGATGTGTCTAAAATGCCCTCATTCATTTGTTGGTGCTAACTTTGTCAGTCCAATGGTTAAAAAAAAGAAAAAGAAGAGCCATGATAATTCTTCTGTTGTGAAGAAACATGTAAGATGTACACCATTCGAAGTGTCTTTATAGTAAGCACGTTTGAATACTTCGGTTGGCTTGATGTTATAAATATATGTTTGTACATCTATTAAAAAGCACATAATTGAGTGGCAAGCTGGTCTAAACTGGAAAAACCTCTCAGCATGGAGTTGCTAGAAAGCACTTGAAACTTACATGATCTGTATCTGAAATATTGCAAGGCTTGTAGTGCTTTATGATGAAACTGTTCATTGGAATGTTGTGGGTTTTTTTTTTTCCCAATTTTAGGTAACAGTGGATATTAAAAGTGGGAGCTTGGATGAAATTTCAAGGCCTGCAGCTAGCTCAAGACGTAATTGTAGATCTTTAGATACAACTATGGAGTTATTAACACCAGAATCGTGTTTGCAAAAGGTGATTTTTCTTGCCTTCAGCAGGTTAAAACGTCTGTGCCTAATTTTTCATCGCAGAATGCTGAAGAAGTAATATTCTGCTTTTTTAGTTTCATCTATAGTTTTGGACTCTGCAGGTGTGCTAAGGGCTTGTGTGAAAGTTCATGAATGTGGTCTGTTCCTTATGCAGGAATGGAATGATTTTCAGTTTAGTCTTTTTGAATCTATGTTGCTTTTATATTTGCCACAAAAAGGACGATTCAGCACTGTGACCTGGAAAACTTGGTTTTCTTCCTCTTTATGTTTAATTGGATTATTAAATAAATTCTATTTTAAGGAAAAACATTTGAATTCTCTAACTAATACGTCAATGCACAACTGTAGTTGGTTGATGGATGAGAGGTGTATGAATAATTTCACTTTCATCCCATTTGTGCTTTTAAATTTCAGTTGGAAAAAAAATTATTTTGCTTATTGAAAGAAAGCATTTGAGCAATCCTTAAAAATTAAATTTTTGACTACAAGGCTCTTTGGAGATATGTTTGAATCAGTTTTAAAAACTGATTTGGAGTACTCTTAAGAAATGTCAGTTTCAGGGATTCAGCAAAGTCTGTTGGAAGTAGGTGTTCATTCATCCTCTGAGAAAATTAATATTGGGGATTAACTTAATTTTGGGGACCAGATATGTGATAAATTTGTTGGGATGTAGGAACTAGGACTTGGGAATTAGGCATTTAGATTGATTTTCTTATCTTAGTCCGATTGTGTTGTACCTCTGCTCACTTGTCTGTGGAATGGGATTATACCTGGATGCTTCACAGAAGTATTAAGGTATTTTTTTTATAGGTTCACAGTCAGATATTGAGGTTAACAGCTGCTAACTCTGAACCCAAGTTCTGACTTAAACTTTATCGGCTATTGAATGAAAATGGAAATCTCTTGGGACTGATTAAATAATCATAAGCTTTTCAACCCTTCAATGACTATAAAAAACTCTGTAGTGTGAGCAAGAGATTAGGATGCTATGTGTTGCAGAGTTCTCACAGTGTCAGGAAAAAGATGAGGCTGTTGTACACACAGGCTCTTAAGGGGTAATCTGTACTCTCTGCTGCACCAGAAATAGCATAAACCTTTGGAATAATTTCCTAGCCTGGCAATCCCAAATCTGACAATCTGTGGAATGACAAGCTTGAGAATCAATGTGAAATCTAAGAAAGAGAGCTGTGTATCAGACCTGAAAATGGTTTTTCTATTTAAGAAGTACACTGCAGTACAGAATTATTGTTGTCCTTTGTGATAGCGTGTGAGTATTGTGGTTATCTTCTTCTTCACCCAAAACATCCCTGTTTTCATGGTGGTAATAATTTGCATTTCATAGGTTGATTCACCTGTCAGTTTGGCTGATGGTTATCAGAGAGGCAGTCTAGAAGACTGCTGTCCAGCAGAAAACAAAGGTGATGACAGAGATAAATCTGATGTCCAGGAAGTAAGAACAGATCAACAAACCACAGTGGAGAGTATGACCATCTTTCTTCAGAAGTGTCTATGGAATCCCAATGAGTTATCAGGTGTGGGAATGACTAATACCTTCTTGTGTTGAAACTAGACCAAAGACCATGTTTTTATAGTTTGGGTAAAGTTCTATTGATGGAGGGAAAAGAGGTTGCAAATAGGTAGAAGTCTAGAAAAGAAGATGTCAAAATTCATGCCTTCACTTCTCTTCACTATTTGGAATCCACCTTTGAAAGAAATGTATTATTACTGTCAGTACAGTACAGTAAATGTCTTGTGGCATCATAAATTGTGATCTGGCTTAAAAAATCGGGAAAACCAATCTGTGTGTGTTCCATGGAATCATGTTAGAAAGTGTTTTCATTAAGATGTTTTTATTAAACTTTTCAGAGTAATCATGATCGTTTGTTAGAAACGTTGTATCCTAATAATGGTCCACCTGTCCAAAAGATTGGAATTTATGGTTATAAGTTACAGTATTTAACAACTGAAAAATGTTAATACTAATAAAGTACTTTAAATATAAGTATGCAGTGTATAACTTTAATTGAAACACTTGCAGAAGTGTTTTGTGGCATTCTTCTGTCATTCTATAAATGGTAATGGATTAATGTTCTGGGATGTCTGACTGTTGACAAATAGAGATGCAAAGGCCAATAAATGAAGCAGATATTTGGATACCATCTTGAAATTTAGTTAAGATTTCATGACAGAATTGGGGTCAAAAGCAATCCCTTGATTCCTGCTCCTGTTTTTAACACGAGTCCTGGTGTACTAGTACATGCTATTTTTTAAACTAATCCATTACAAGGGCTCTGTGGTGGTTCCTAACTGACAAAAATGTGTCTGGTTTATTGTGAAAAGCTTTTCCCCGTGTTTTTCAGGATGTAGCTCTAATTCAGATTCTGGAGATGAAAACACTGAAACACCGATGTCGAAATTCTGTGAACCTTCTGCAGGGAAACCAGGTAACACCAAATCAGATAGTACATTTCAGGTGTATAAAGTGAGCAGTGCAATAAAACTTTTTCCTTTTCTTATTGATGTTTCTAAGAGAGTTTGTAATGGTAGCGTATTTGTGTGTATATTATATAGTTACAAAAGAATACTGCAAATTGAACATGCATATGAATTATGCTGTTCAAGAGGTATTGGATGAATTCTTTATTTAGAGATTGTTTTATTAATGGATATTCATTTTCTTTAATGTTATAATAGAATTTGAGTTTCCCATAGATTCGATCAGTCTAATAAGGCAGAATTCAGTGGTGCTCCTATCCAGTGCAGCAATCTCTGGTGCTCGTCACCAAACATGATATTAGTATCTACAGAACAGAAATTGTATAGAACTCAACCCAAAGCTTCACTCAGTAGTTTTAGGTTTAAATCAATCTGCCTAGTTCAGGCCAGTTGAAATAAGTGCTCTTTTTTTTACCATCTGTCCTTGGGCCCATCTGTCCTCTGTAGCTCCCTTAGATTTTTATAGCTCTCCGCTTGTTGTCTCACTCATCTTTTTATGGCATAAGGTAGACCAGTGCATCACAGTAAATGCTTGGATCAATGGCTATGTAAAGCATTTGACCTCAAAAGATTGGAAAATGAGAGTGTTGCAGGACCCTAAAACTTGGAAGTCTGTGGGATAGGGACAGTGCTACAAATGTTTTGTCTACTCTTAATATGGAAGCCATAAAAGAAGACAGAGCACAAGGATGCTATAGGAAGGGGAAAAGGTAAAAGTTACAATTATAATCTGCATATTTAGGGAAAAAAAAGGAGACAATAGGGAAATCTACTTTAATTAAGTAATGGTAGCTTCCATCATGTTTCACAGATTTTTATTTTTTATAGCAACATTTTTCTAGAACCAATATCATAATCTGGTTTGGCGAAGACATAAGTAAAGACTGAAACTTCTCTAATGTTTAAAGGCAGTAATATTACAGTCTCTCTTAACCCCAGAATTATTCATTTCAACATGTATTCTACTAGTCAGGCTGAAGAAATTATTTTTAATTTTAAACTTAGTGATTTTTGCTGATACTGTGGAGTTCTTGTCACTCTTCCATTATAAATTTGAATCAAATCACTTGCCCAAGTTAGGTGACTCTTCCTCTCCCACACCTCCATTTCCAACTGCTACAGCTCAGAGTTTGATTCAGCACTCTGTTGGAAAGACTTCTGTATTTTTCCCTGCTACAAGCAGGTTTAGAAATTAATATATGCTTGAGAATGTTGTACTCTTGTCTATGGTTGTTGCCAAATTACTTGAACTGCTTTTTAATGTTTTTTTTTAAGTTGACATGCTTCAAGCTAACATTGATTTTAAATATATTCTACAGCAGACTCTTCTGACTTGAAATGTTCTGAAGACACAGATATAAATGCTCAGATTCAAGCAGCTATAAAGAAAATGAATAAACTTGACACAATACTTGAAAAACAGCGTATTAAGGAAAAAGTAATTAAGAAGCAAGGCAAAGAAATGAGGGCAATGCTCTGGGAAGAACTTCAGGTTAGAAGTGTTCTGCTTATTTTGTGACTGATGCATCTTGGAGTACTGTCTTACATAATTATCGTATCTCACAGAAGCTTTGTTATTAAATGACTCACGGTTGGCTTACTAAAATTACGACATGCATCTCAAAAAGTAAGATTGGATAGTTTTTAATATATATTGGCTAGGCAGGCTTTGAAAGAAGGACATGGCCCTTAAAAGTTGATAAGACCAATTGCCAAACATTCAGCTGTCTGGGTGTGGTTTAGTAGCATAGTATTATGCTTGAGTTCACCATTTGCAGGGAGGGTAAGATGTGTCAAGAGGCAATGTCTGTGAACCCACGCCGAAAAGCGTTTATTCTGCTCAAGTGAGATCCTCTTTAGATGCAGCTATTTCAGTACTGTCTGTTGTTGAAGAAATTAGAGATGCCCCCTTAAGAAGGCAGAAGAATGCTACAGCACAAATTCCTTTATCCTGTTCCTATCTTGGCCTCTAGCAGTTAAATGCCTTGAAATAAGTTAGTATTTCCTCTGTTTTACATGAATAGAAATATGAGTTGCTAAAAAACCATGATTAGTTTGACTGCATTTCATAATTTCATTGGGTTTGGATTTAGATTTGGAGCCACAACCACATTACAGAACTTTGTCTTGTGAAGTGGATCTCCAAATAAAAGACAATATGTAACAGAGGCTTTAAAGTTTCACCATGCTTTTATCATAACTTCAGGAGATATTCAGGTAGCCTCAAGAAGAAAATAAAGTGGGAAGAGTAATTTTTGATAGGGTCTGATTTCATTAGATCTGATAAGCAGACAACGTATTCCACTTTAAGGAATCTACTTTAAATACATGCGTGTATCTATACATACACAGTTTATTTATTTTGAATAGTCTATCGGAACCACAGGAAGCCATGAGGAGGTGGAAAACACAAACCAGTTTTTGGCTTTGTTCTCATCGTGGCATGATACAGTTGGTAAGTAAAGAGAAATAGAATTGTGGTACTTCCTATCATTTTTCTTGTTGGGGAGAGAATAAGGATTTGAGGTCTGAATGGTTATTGTTCTCAGCTTGAATGTTGGAAGTACATGCATAATAATGGTAGCAATGTGTAGTTAAAATATTTCAACAAAACTTGCAATGTAACCTGCTTTTATTTCTATGCTAAAGTTTGGGTTGCTAAGGGAAGAAAACAGAATTTGGTACAGGTGATATTTAGACAGTCTCCAGTAGATGTCAGGATATATTAAAATAACAGTAGACAAGCAAGACTATAGGACTGCTAACTCCTTTATTTCATGTATGCGACTGCTTTATTTCAAAAGTAACTCCTGTAGAGACCATATGCATCATGTAGTTTCTGGTGTACTGCACTGACAAAACTGTGTAGTTTAGATTTATAGTTTTCCTACAGCTTGATCTTTATCTTTTCTGTAACATGCTAGTGTCTTACTTTTCAGGTCTGACTTATTTACTTAGGTATTTATTTAATTGAATGAGCATCTAGATGGCTGCCCTGGTTGATATTTGAACAGTATACGTGTCATATATTTTGCTTTTCAGAGCTTGAATTTGATAGAGCTTTATTAAATAAATTATATGTGAGAGCTATTATAGCTTTTAATGTAGCTGTGAAATCAAGCACAAGTCTGAGTACAAAATCATTAGTAACTTAAGTGTTCCAAGCCTTTCAGGCACAACAAAACCTTCTGACACACTCACAGCAGAAATGTAAATCAGGAATTAAACAGCCTTAAATTCCTTACCCCGTGCTCTGTTTAACAAAATCATTTGTTCAGTTGAGTCCATTACACTTCATTATTACTGTTTATTGTGTTTTTTCATTGTGAAAATCACATGTAATTCATATGGTTCATTGCAATATGATTCCTTTTCTGTAAGTGCTAAGTGTATAGACTGCAACTTACTGCTCTAACTTCTATTTCCAGTTGACACATATGAATACTTCAATTGATTTATTTTTTTCTTTGAGTAACTAAAACAACTAGGATGCTTGAACACTGTTTTTCTAGACTATGCCCTTGACCTAAGCTGCTTGGAAGTCTAATAATTCATGCACAGGCAGACGCCAGCTGTGAAAACCTGGATGCTTTATTCTCATTCAAAGTTTTAGATGACTTGCCACATGGTGTCTGCAGAGGCATTTGAGCTTTAGGGCCTTGGGCTATATCTTTGAGAGTGTGATGAATTGTTCTCTATGGGCAGTAGTTGTTAAAAACAAGAACACAGCCGTAAGAAACAGCATACTTACGACTCACACTTGACACTTTCCCGCTTCTTTATTTTGTGAGAAATATGGTGCTTATATAATTTGTCCAAGTGAATTTCTTTGCTTTCCAAGTGTGAGGTCTTATACCATGATACACATGATGCTAGATCTTCTGTAAATACATTTCAATTAAATTTTACTGGAAAAAATTCCTTGCAGATCCCTCCCATGCTAAAGAAGATGAAATACATACTTCAGTATTTCACACACACATGAATCCTGAAGATTATGTTTGCTATAAAGCCCAAGAAAACCAGGGTAAGCTTTATTAATGGTATAGTTTGTATTTTTTGAAATGGCAAAACAACATGTGCAATGGGTGGGTAATGAAGACAGCCTTTGTGGCAAGGCCAGTGAAATGGGAAAAAGCAAGGTTGCTGGATGGTGACAATTCTTACCTTTTCTGCAAATGAAAGAAGAGAATAGCTTTGTGACTTATCTAAAACATTTTACTCAACATGCTAAGAAAATTTTTACTTTTGGGTTTATAAAACCATTTTTCTTTCATTTCAAAATGAAGAGGTGTGTAACAGATATATTGTAAAATGTATCATTGATTCTTCATGGAAATTCTTTTAAAACTTGTCTTTGCTATTACTCGAAGGTATCGTAATTTTTATTAATAGGCTTATATTCAAGACACCATTTAGAAATGACAAGTGGTGCTGAATCTAACTGCACCTGTTCTAATATTTTTTTTTGTTTTCAGCAGGAATTGTATGGGTTTGTGTCAAACAAATCTTCAGACAACTTGTATTTTATGTTTTGCTATGCTGATTATTGTAAAGTCTGCATTGCTTTTATGAAATAAGTATTTTCTGGCAAAACTCAAACACCTGCTGGTTCTTTTAGAGACTGTGTTATCATGCACTGTATAGACATTTCAAATGCTGTTAGTGGTGTAGTGTGTCCAACATATCAAAATAAGTGGAATTGTGCTTGTATGCCTCTGTTCTTTCCCTATTTGAAATTCAAATTTGTGTGGTTGAGTAACTTTTCACATGTGTTGTGATATAAGAATAATAGCTTCAGATGCCATTGCTATCAGCTGCAATTGTTTATTTCTTTGTCAACTAGCATTCTATGTAAACAGAAGGAATCTATCTTCCTGGTGACTGGCTAAGATGACAAAGACAAAATAAAAGTGCATTCTTCAAGGCTGAAGCATCGATGGCAGCAGTATCTCTGCAATTTGTAGAATGTGACTGCATGTTTTCATTTTTAAACATGGACCTCAGCTCCTTTATCATCTTACCACTAGTCTTTGTTCACCAGTATGTGACCATAACTTTGTGGGCTGGAGCTTTTCATTTCTGTCTTTCTACCATGTGTTTTCATTCCTCCCTTAAAATGAAGCTTGACCCTCAGCTTCCTTGTTCAAAATTTCTGAGTTGCGCTGGAGTGCCGTTGAGTAGCAATGGCAGGTTTCATTATGTAGTGGTTTGGTTCAAAATATCCATTAAAACCCAAACTATGCTAAACTATGACACGTTACCAGTATTCAGTACAGCACTGACTTTTGGAGCTTCCAGTACAGGCATGGTTGGGAATTGCTATCACTTGCACTATTTTGAGATGTTCTGCACGTTCCTATTTTGGGAATGTATGAAGTAGAGATCGCTTACAGCTTGTGAGCGATATATTGCTTTAAATGACTTTTACTATTTCTGCTGGAGGCTTTTGATGTGGTGTCTGAATAGCTAAGACTTACTGTTTCAGTTGCTTTTGGATTTCTGTGTCACAGCTATCACAAAGAGAGACCTTGAAAAAGAGGAGCTTGTGATGAAGAATGTATGCACTAGTTTTATGCTATTACTTTGTCAGTCTCATCTAGATTTGTGCCAAATCTTTGAAATATGTGCCAAATCTACCAAAATGCATATGCAAAATTTTTTGAGGTGGAATCTCTTTTTTAATTACCCATGGCAATCTTCAGTGTGTTCTTTGTCTCAATGATCCATGTCTGTCCCTGCTTTACTTGTATGTTCTGAGATGTTCTGTATGATAGCTCCCTCTCAAAAATGCTATTCTACAGTCAAGTGAAAGATATAGCTTAAAAGTAATATGTGTATTATGCTGGTGTTTGGTGAGTTCTTCTCATTTCAGGATGCAACTTGTTATATTTATATTGATTTTTAAATTCCTATATGATCCAGTTCCTTGACATTTTCATGATGTTGCCTGGTAATGATAAAGAAAGCTTAGGATGCTTTCGGTAAACAGTTGTGGATTTGAACTGTGAGGGGGTTTCTTGATCAGATCTAACACCTCAATCCTTTAAGGTTTGAGTGTGCATGGAATTCATATCATGTCTTTGGGAGTTTGCTTTCATTCTATTCACTCTGAAAAAGAGTTACTTCCACATAAACTTTCATAGCCTGTCTTCTATTATCTACCATGTCAAATTCATTTTCTGTAGGGAAATAGCCCACCCATTTTTCAAATTTCTGCTTTCCAGAAAAGCAGAAAGTACCATGCCTGCTTTTGAAG
This sequence comes from Ifrita kowaldi, assembly GCA_013398055.1. Lineage (NCBI taxonomy): Eukaryota > Metazoa > Chordata > Aves > Passeriformes > Cinclosomatidae > Ifrita > Ifrita kowaldi. The sequence continues at coordinate 96,298 of VZRS01015211.1, forward strand.
TAGTTCTTGAGATTTAGAAGTTGATTGTATTTGCTTAGACTGGTTATTTAATGTGACAAATATTTGCTGTTCATAAAGGAATTGTTATTTTAAGCATGGCAGAAGTCTCTGAAAAACAGAATAGATGCCCTTTTTTTCTGTCATGGATAGAAAGCCATTGTTATTAGAATATCATGTGTCTGTTTAATAGATTTACAGCTCTATGATGAGTTTTATTTTTTGACAAAATTTGTTTTATAAGCTGTGTTATAATAATATCAACTATATCATCTGTTTTTCAGCTGTTTTATTTAGAAAAATGTACTTGATATGTCTCCAGATAGTTCTGTGGTTTTCAAAAAAAGTATTGTCTGGTTTTGTAATGATGAGAAAACTGCAGTGATGATAGGGTTTGAAGGAATGCCGTGGCTTTTAAGGCCACCATGTTTAACATTTTTGAGGTCAGAAATCCAAAAGTATTTTAGCCTTTGTAACATTGAGTGATCTCATATAATAAAAAGTTGAAAATGAAATTATATTTTGGCAATAGTATATTTTAAATATAAAATATTATTTATATAAATAATGAAAACACCATACAAAAAGTTTGTCTATTGACTTTATATGTTTGCTAAAGGTTTGAATGGGATTGATGTTATTACAGCTCTTGTTGAATCAGAATAGGAATGATCATAATGTAGCAACTTTTCTTCCTCAAACATCAGATTGTCCAAGTGAATTAGAAACAGAAAAAACAGCAGAAAAAACACATAGCAAAACCAAAACCAGCCAGCATTTCATTAAAAAGAACATTGAGGTAAGCATTAAAGCATAAAACCTAGAACATTTTTTTAAATATTAGCTGAAAATAATCTATAAATACTTTTGAAGACAGGCTTTATTTTTTCTTTTTTAGATCAGGAGATTTAAAAGCTAGTTAGGCATAAATTAAAAAAATATCTTTCTGTTAAAACTGTTATTTATGGCAGAGTGCTGTATGAGGTAGTCCTCAACTTGGATGCTCATATTGGTTGGGATAATACTGTTTCTATGTACTTGCTGAAGAGTACTGGAAACTGAATTGTTCTGTTTGTGCCTGGGCATAGCTTTTCTTAAGGGCAGTATCCTAAGACTTTTTAAAAATATATTTACTGTTAAGTTAAAGGATAATGTCCTTTTGTACAAATAAAGGACAGATATACAGGTTGTTCATGTGTAGCCTGCATGGGAGTGCTCTTTGTCAGAAAATACATCCCTTGATTTTCCTGCTTTCTTTTTCCTGTGAGGACATGGTAGCTATTGATTTTTCATCCAATGAAAAATATTTGCCTCTCTGCTATATCAAAAACTAAGATAAGATTATAAATTTATTGTATGTAGGCTGCTATATTTTTCTGTCAGTGATAATTTGTATCATGGAAATAAACAAGACTTGGGTGTTAATTTCATAGCGTTTATAAACTTTGTTTTGGTGCTGTTTGAGCTAGTGGATTTCTGAAGTATGGGTTTTTTTCTTTTCGTAAATATTTCAGCTAGCAAAGGATTCAGGAAACCAGTTTGTTATGCTTGAGGGAGAAAGGAGAAGGCTAATTGAACTATTGAAAGATACAGAAGATGGAACTGAATTGAAAGATTTTGAGGTATGACAAATTCAATCTGTACTGTCCTGTTGTATTTGGCTTATTTTTACAGTAAATCTAAATTTGATCTTAGTCCTACCATGAAGTACCCTACGGAGATATGAGAGAAAAGATAGACAAATCCTATTGGATTTGTCTCCAAAAATGATTCTCATTGGTTTCTTTGTTAATTTTACTAACAGCAGCACCTAAAAGAAAAGGAAGGAACCTTAGAACTACACTTGGAGAAAATGACCTATTTTCTTTGCATAAAATGTGAAGTTGTGGAGTATCAGTCTGAGTGGTTAGTGCTGTAGTCTCAGGGAGAAAGGCCAGCAACTACTTGCAAAAAAATCCCAAAAACAGTTTTTTGATGACTGATAAATGGACTTCAAAATGCAGCAATGGGGAATACACATTTATGAAGCTTATGTGTCCATTTAGAAAGATAACGTGACATCTTTCTGTGGCTTCCAACTCACTCTGTCTTAAAAGTTTATAAAGTCTGCTTAAGCATTAGACATCTATGCTTTAACATAATATTGTTAAACAGTGTACCGTCTGCATGCTTCAGTGAATAGCAGGAGCTGAAGTGGGTAAAAGTAATCCTCATGGAGGGTAACAAAGAGTATTTGAGTGTCCCACTAATCATTGTTTCCAGGAGATGGTCTTCAATTTGATAAATGTCATCATTTAAAGATCTGAAGATATTTTAAACAACCTTCTATTAGTAAACATAGCTTTCTGACCTAGGGAATAGTGGCTTTTTAAAAAAAAATTGTTTCACTGATTGCAAAAGTATTCTCTCAAAATGTGTAGTTACTAGGTTTTCTTTGTCTTTAAGCTAGTGTCTGTCACAAAATTTAGAGGCATTTATGCAGAATAGCTGATGCAAATTCCAACTAACAACATGTACCTTTTTTCACCAATTCTCAAGGCATCAAGGCAATGGAAAAGTGTAACATTTGTCTATATTTTGTATTTGGCACATGTCACTATCATGTTGTCGTGTCTCTACATCTATGGAGATTTTACTGTTAGTGTTAGATATGAAGTAGATCGTCTCACAGGACATGTATGTTGCTGTATGTTCTTGATAACATGAACAAGAATTGTAGTTTATGCTTGCATCTACTACTCTAGTCTGTACTAGATAATTTCTGTAAAGAAAAAAGCTCCTAACTCTGCTATCAAAGTAGAGTAAAATAAAGGATAATAGTTACTTAGACCTGTCTAGTCTGGTGATGGATTCTTCCTCTCCCACATTTGAATTTTATTATGGGTAAGGCATTTCCTGTGGCTGCTTCATAACAAAGATCATGAGGAAATTATCAGCTAATGAGTAATCTAGACAGCTTCAAGCTGGCCCAGGTAACTATCCAGTTGACGGCCTCTTTCATCTTATTTTATTCTGATTTTTAAAAAGCTGGTGCAATTGCATTGGCTGAAGTAATGTTTTGGAGGCTGTCAATCAAGGGAGGTCTGGTTATGCTATATGAATTCCTCTGTATGTGGTAATGTGGATTAGATAACTTCATTTGATTTGTACTACTATATATGCCAAATATCCAAACAGCACTTCTCACTTTTTGAAAGAATGTTTTATGGGTGTTTAAAATATTTTAGAAGTACACATATTCATGCCAATCTAATTGTGAAAGCTGAAGCTGCAGGGCTATAATTTGTTTCAAATGTTCCACAGAAAGCACTGACTGTGCTGTTATAAAAGTATTGTTCTGAGTTAACACACAGGAAACATTGACAGGACAGAAGCTTATTTTCCAAGCAAAGCTGTCTTGAAAATACAAAGGAGAATGTGTGGGTCCATTTCACCCTGGAGTAGAATGACTACTGGGGTAATTTGGGTATTTGGAGTATGGGATATAGACACTGAGCTGTAGCTAATGAGCCCAGTTACATCTCACTGGACTCCTGCAGAGTAATTTCTGTGTTTTTGCACTGTGATCTTCATATTCTGATTAGGGGATGGTTAACCTGACACAAATGTAGTACCATGCTGGATACTTAGGTTTTGGTGGTCACTGTCTCACCTGAAGAGATGTTTCCACAAAGCTGGCAAGCATCTAAGACATTTGTGAGTGGCTTTGGAGTCAGCTCAGGTCTGATCAGGCTCATGAGTTGTGTCTCATCATACTTGTATGAGAAAGCATTAGAACTGATTTTGTGTCACAAAAACGGTGACTCTCTCTGGATTATCTTTTTTTTCTTCCTCTTGTCTT
>VZRS01015211.1:100226-160995 GCA_013398055.1 Ifrita kowaldi
TTTTTGCATTTATTATGAAGATAATTTATGGCAGGTGTTTGGGGTATGCCTTTTTTAAAATTCTTGCAACTAGTGTGCTTTAGGGTAATGGGGATGGACCATGAATGACCTCATAGCAGTGGTATTGTAATTGGAAGCTGATATTTTTTCCCCTTGGATGAATGCAACTGCTTGAATAGCCAGAGGACTAATCTGGAAGCTGGAAACAAATGGTGGACATGAATTTCTTGCAAGACAGATGTTAAGAGTCTAAGGGCAAAGTGCTGGTCCTATTCTGGTAGGAAAAAGAAAGGAAACCAGTGATACACTCATGTCCTTCCACACATCCTTGCTCTTCTAAGGTCCTATCTGGTGTTTCATTGTGGTCAGGACAGAGATGTAATCTGCTACTCATACCCGGTGAATGGGGGTTGTGCAGACCTGCTTCCCTGAGTGTGAGGCAGGAGTGCCAAGTTGCTGTGGAGAACCTTCATCTGTCTGTGGGTATGAGCTCATTTGGTTGGGTTAAGTGGCCTAGCTCACTCATAATATGCAACTGTATGTAGTAGAAGTATATATTCATATGTGTTATTCAGGTGTTAACTGCTATCAAGAGAAAAAAGTCATGTGAATCATGGTCAGGAAAAGAACTCTGCTTTCTGTCTCTCCCAGAGTTTCTGTGATAACGTATAGGAGCTCTAGAAGGATGGCAGCTACTGATCTCAGAGCAGTTCCTTTGATTTCCTGTGAATGCCTTGTTTTCTTTTTTGGTGATACCTTGCAAGTGTCACATTACATCTCATACCTTCTATTTGAGATTTGGGTCCAGGTGGTTTCTGCCGTAGCATGAACCTCTGCAGTTTTGTTGCAAGCCTAGTTTTGGTTAGGCTTTCTCACTTTTTGACTCCTTTATCAGATGGAAAGTGATTTTCCATTTAAGTTGCTCCTTGGTTATATTTGAAAACAATGGATGTATGAATGTCTCTACTTGTTTTGCCCATAGCTGCTCTCAAGTGTGATAGATACATGAATATTTGGGAGATTTTAGCTATATACTGAGATGGATGAAAAAGTACATTTTGTTATTAAGTATGGTTTATCTGAAAAATAAATAAACTTGATGTGTAACTACCCTTAAAGTTTCCTTCGCAAATGAGGCTTAAGTATTTTCTGTATCTTTCAACAGGAGGATGTATCTGGTTGGCTGGCACCAGGAGAAGGGTACACACCTGAAACAATGGAATTTCATCTCCTGAATGAGATAGACAGTAAGCTTCAAGTACTACTATCTGATGGGGAGTTTTCTTCACTTTGCAGCTCTAGCTCAAAATCACCAAGCCAGACTTACCAGGTAGGTTACAGAAAAGAGCTCGTCTGCAGATACTTTGTTTGAAGTGTGTGTTGAGATCAATGTAGCATATGTCTGTATTTGTATCATTTGCATTTTTTCTTTAGGATCTTCTATTTATTCATAAAGTATATGTATTAAGGAATGAAGTGAGAAATTTTAGCTATAGAAAACAATGGAAAAATAATTTGTTGCTATTTTGAGTCATATTTAATTCAAGAACTGTCTTGTTTTTAGCAGTTGTTGATTCCATACTTCCAAGATACGTCATGTTCAGAAATTGGTAACTCACACATTTTTAGCTGCATAGGGGTGTTTTTTCAGCATACAAACAAATTATCTATGACAGATTAGAATTAGGTTTCTTCTTGTCTCAGGTTTCCAAAAGTGCCTTTTCACTTACAATCTGAAGGATAAGGCAATGACCGATAAGCAGTGTTAAAGGCTGTAGAAGATAGATTGAAATTATATGTCCCTTGTTTTTAATGGCCTTTGTCTTTTTCCCTTGCCAGCAATACTGAGATTTGAAGATTAAGAATCAAGGTCTCAGCCTAGAGAAATGATTGCTTGAATAGTGTACTTGGAAGACTCCTATTTATCCCATGCACTGGGATAAGTTGCCTCTACTATAATGGGGTTTAAATTAAAAAACCCTAATTCTTATTTTGCACTTATTTGCACAAAGCTTATTTACTTCTGTAATATTTTCATTTTATGGCCAGAACTGGTATATCAGAGAATATCTGTAAAAATGTTCATTGGTAACACTGTTTTCAGTTACCAGGGTATGAGAAACATCTCTTTGAAAGGCTAAAATACCTGTGGGTTTGGTTTTTTTCTCTTTTTACAAGGGCACTTTAATGTCATTTTTTTGATGGCTTCTTTCTGAATGTGAGGTTCTGTTTTACCTCTATTAGTATTTTCTGTAGCTCAGTTCCAGAGGAGTCACACTTTGATGTTGATCATTTACCAGCTGGGATCTAATGTGTGAAAAAGCACCTCCCCGTCGCTGGTAGTCATGTAACAAATGCAGTTGTTACCCTGAGCTTGCCAATGATTGCCTGAGCTTGTGTTCAACGTTACAAGACATCAGCTTGAAGTTAATGTAACTTGCCTGTGATAATGAACGCTCTGTTTGGAAGTGTTTGCCTAAGTTATCTTTGTTGCTTCCTTTCAAGTAATAGCCCAGAAGTATTTGAATAGAAACTTGCATTTAGGTGTATGCTAATTGAAGAGTAACTATTATCTTTTTTGAGTAATAAACCTAACAACCAAAAAGGGGCAGTTAATTCCTTGTTACCTTTTCTTTTGCAGCATATAGAAGGCTTTCAGACACTGTAGTTCTGTGATTTTAATTTAGAATTAGCTTAGAGTAGCATATTATGAAACTGCAAATTATTTTTCTTCCAAGAATTGCATTAGATACAATTTTCAAAAATGCAGAGACCTAATCACTGTTGTCTCAGTGGGAGATGTGCTTTTTGCCACTGATGGATACTTTGAGAGGATATAGGAACTATTCTTTCACTCTGAAATCTTTAATAATGGGTTTAATTGTCCTGCAGTACCATAGCTGAGCTGTAACAGGGGAGCAGACGTGTTCCTCTTTTTGTACAAGGAGTCCAGCTGGATTAAGAATGCTTTTCCATGACTAATGTTCTCTTTTACATGGAAATGTCTCTCATTAGAACGGTGTTTCTTTCTGAAATATTTCTTTGCTCTGGTGCCAAATAAAGTAAATATTTAAAAATGCTTCTGTCTTACTTAATATTTTTGAGGAAGAATAAATTAATTTGAATGTAGTCCTGAAAGAAACAGGAAAATGATAGACTGAAGAATATGAAGTGTAAGACTGTATGTGATGAGTACAGTTACCATCTTGAAAAACTGGGAAGCTAACTGAAAACTAAAGCAAATGAAGATGGTATTTAAAGAAACAATAATATCTGTAGGCTTGGTTGTCTTAAAAGATAATTAATGTTGTGTATTACTGTGAGAGGTTCTTTCATAACTGATTGGGGATTTTTATCAGGAAAATATTCACTTTTTCTATTATAGAAGTAGACTATAGTTAACAGTTTAAGACTAAATAAATGCTCAAAATTCAGAAGATACACTAATTTTTCAGTCAATGAACCCCTTGATGCCTCAAGAAAATTGTATGACACTAATATACTTCATTACGTGGGATTCTGTTATTATTTATTTATAAAATTTGGAGAAAAGGGAGTGCAACAAATAATTATAGATATTTCAAATACTGCATATTTCTGTTTGGCATTATGTTTGTTACAGCTTTGGCTCTTGCTAAGTATTTGTATTCTCCCTTATGTAAAATGTTTAACAGTTTTATTTTCTACAGATCTAAAAATATGAAAGATGAAGTAATCTCAAAAGGACTTCTACTATGTACATGTGCTATATAATTGAAACTTAACATATTCTGAAGTATGTGAAACATTGACAATTAAAAATTTTCCTCGATATAATATTTTCTACATTTATTTCATGATATCTTGAGAAAAATATTAAAAAATTAGTAAGTGGGGAAAAGCTTTGACTTTACTCATATTATATGAGTTACTATTCAGGGATGAGAGAAGTGAGGCTGTAAGAACTACTTACGGGAAAGCAGTAACTTAATGCTCCAGAGTGGTCAAATATCAAATAGATTATTATGAATACTTTTGAAAGCAATACAGAAAGAAGCAGAAAATATGATAGTCTGTTACAGGAAAATTTACTGTCCTTGTGGTACTGCCAACTATTGCTGATTGTAAATATATATTCAAAAATTTTTACTGTATTAAAATAAGTTTATTTTCAGGCAACTAATAGTTTCATTTAAATGTCAGAACTCACAGATTTGCTTGATGGTTAGAAAAAGTTGTTTATAGATACAGTTTTTTATATATTGTAGCTGAGAAATTTTCTGTTGGATGTTGAATTGTGAAGGTTGTTTTTCTTTCCAGTTAGACATGCTACTTGGAATTATTTTCCTTGTGTGTCTATTAAAATTTCTTGAGCTGCTTCTGAAAGTGAGAATGAATAGAGTGTTTTTTTTATTCTATGGCTGCTCATGTCCCTTTGGGTTAAATTGATTATCAAGATGGGAGAAGGTTTTTTGCTTAGGATTTTTTACCTGTGCCAGTATTGGATTTTTCTGTAGAATCTTTGGTTAGCAAGAGAAAGCTCTGTTTTTTTCTGATTGCAACATAGCTTTGCAGTTTTGCCAATACCTGAATGTATGTGTGACTAATACAGACTTCAGAATCCAGTCCAAAACTATTGAAGGATGTGAGAATGTGTCCCAAATCTTTAATAATGGTTGGGCAACCAACTCCAGCTTACAGAGAGAGGGTTATTCCTCATTTGCCATGATACTTAGTAAACAAAAGCTATTGTCATTTCAGCTCTGTTCTTACTTTTCTTCTGGCTTAATTCTGATCCCAGTATGGTTAATAGGAGCAAGCTTTGAACCAGTCATTCAGTCACCCCTGTTCTCAGAGCATTTTTATTGTTGTAGTGGAAGTGAAGCATCCAAGTGTTAGCTCTGAAGACTAAGAAATTCCTCTTAAAATGCAAAGGGTGAGAATTCTTTTACTGAAATATGTCTAGCCTGATGGTTAGCTACTGTATTTGAAGATGTACATAATGAAAACTATGCATTTGCAGAATTTGACATTGGCATATTATTCTAAGCATTTCAGTGTTTTCTTAATAGAAATAAAAAGAACCCTCGCCTGTCTATGAAGCAGTATAAAGTCATGTGTTTGACTTCTATCTGTTCTTTTCACAGGAGTCTCTGGTTTATGCAAACAGAAGCCTAGAAACAGTTCCAGGTGAAAAGGTTCTGCGAGACAATAAGGAAAAACGTGATCAACAGAATCGTCTGAAAGAAATAGATTGTCAGCTGGAATCCCTAGAGAGAAATCTTGTAAGTTTCCTATTTTTGTGGTATTTTTCTTCCCTTGGTCTGGAAACTTTGGAGTTTATCATTCCATGTGTCTTAAAATAAAATGAAGTTTTGTAACCTTATGTAGATTTCTGAAGGAATCCCCAAAGAAATATGCAGGCAAAAGTCTCAAATAATTATTCTTAATCTGGGAATTTTTTTTTCAGTTGTAATGCATGCTTACCTTTAATGTAGGGTCTTTCAAAGTCAAAGACATTATCCTTCTCTCTGCCTCCCCAGAGGGGCATAGCATCAACAATAATATATAAATATATCCTAGAAGGATTTCTTAATGGCTCATGTACTTCAGTGTTCTTTAAAGGACCAGGTCTGATGGGAATGTTGTATACACTAAGTTATTGTGGTAATCTTTCTTTATTATCACTACATTGAAAGAAAAACAGCTTTTTTTAATGGCTATGTGTTCTAGAAATTTGTTTCTTGTGTGTAGCTGATTTTAGAGTTTTTCACGTAGTAAGAAAAACATAAATATATAAATTTGTTGTGACAGATCAAAAATCCATGTAGCCTACCTTTTTTTCTTGGAGGTCTTTATTAAGCAGTAGGCTTACTCTCCACAATAATCAGAGACAATCAAAATACTGTTCCTGTTATCTTTTGTCACCCTCAGAAAGGGATGTCCAGTGCAGATCAAAAGCTTTGTGATTTAGGTGGCAGCATAACCTCGGTGGTGTAATCTCAATTACTTATGGCACTGTTGCTATAGTTGCAAAAGCTTCAGCCACTCTCTACGTAAACAAGGTTTATTCTGGCAGTGCTGGAGTATATATGGAGTATGGGAACAAAGACTTCAGACAAGGAAACAGTGATTGTTTTAGAGGCCGTTCATTTGTGTGTGTGACTACAGTAAGGCAGCATATTTAATTCTTATTTATTCACAGTACCAAAACAATAGTAGAACTTAATTTTAATACACTACTCTGTTATACGAAACAGTTAAAAGAGAGAGACAAATAAATAGGGGAAATCTGTGAACTTCAGTATATTGAGTAAGTTAATGGGTAATCAGATAAACTAAGTCTGCATATTGTCATATTTTTCTGCTCATTGACCTTTATATCACTTTTTGTCGCTACTGACCTTGTTCATGAGGCAAGCACAATCTGAGGAAGTGCGTCTGGGAATTGTCTGATAGTCTGCAGCAGGCCTGGGAAATGCAGTGGGCTGCTGACTCATTCAAATATTTTGTGCATAAATGGGTCTGTTCCAAATCTTGATTGGGTTAGATCAGTTTTGTTTGGTATTACATTACATGCAGAGTCTTGCAATATACCACATGTTTGTCCTTGACTAGATTGTGTGTATTTAAAAGTCTGAATTGATAGACTGTAATGCCAATTTACAGTGTTTGTAAATACAGAATGTCACCTGCACCAATGTGTAGCACTGCTGCCTGCTATGCAGTACCTGGTAGGGCTTCTTTAGGGGGACACACCATGTCTTCTTATCAGTTGCTGCTCTGTAGCGTGACTGAGATTGTGGCATGTGGATGTGAAATATGTGAGTATTGGGTCCTTTGTGAGATACTTCAGTTGTCAGTGAAAGTAAAGAAGTGTTCAGGTCTGCAAGTAGGTTTTTCCTTCTAACAGTACAGTAAAATATATAGAAAAGATACACTTTCTTGTGTGAAAAAAAGAACAGCCTTAAAAAAAGAGAATGCTTTTTTTTTTCTTTTTAATGCAACATACATAATTGAATAATTTTTTTTCTTAGATCACTTATATGTGGTTTTGATTGGACCTTGTTTCTATATCAAAGTCATATTTTGGCAAATCTGGTCTCTGCCAGGACACTGCATGATGAAAAACTAAACTGAAAGCTTGGGTTGAGGAAGGGAGTAAGTACATAGACGGCATGTTTCCAGAATAATTTAATGATTTCTGGAAATACCGGTTTTTATTCAATAGGTGGCACTCTTCACTGTATGTCAGAAGAGGAATGCCTAGGCATGGTTCTGGGGGATATTTTGACTGGTGATAAAGTTATCATTTCTGCTTTATAAAATGCAGGTTGTGAGAGATTTGCCTCTCACTTGTGGCAAGAGTCCATGTGTGCAGCTTTTAGCATTGTTGTTTTTCTGGCTTTCTTTAAAATTGTGTATTTAAAATCCATGTTTTTAAAATTCACATTGCATTTCAATTTCTCCTTTACTCTTTTCTAAACCACTAATTCGCTATGTAAAATTATAAATAAATTCTCTGCTCTGAGTAGAGGAGGTGATTTGCCAGCAGTTAGGAATGTTATTTCTGAATGCGTGGTTATACTTGATAGTTGTAAAATACAGTATTTTACAAATCTAGTGTCTGAGAGAACTTATGTTAAAATGTATTTTAAAAAGTCCCTTGGACAAAATATTTTTTGTTTTTGCTTCCTAGGTGGAAATTATTAATAGTTTAACTATGCAGAATTTAGCTTTGTGTGTTAGGGCATTACTTGCAGTAGGTGTAAAGGTAACTCTATTAGCCTTTTTTGGTGTGTATGGTAGAATGCTGTATTTTTTCACTACTGCAAAATATTTGTATAATGGTAATGACCTTCTCTTCAAGGTGAATGAATACATTAATCATATTTATAGAGGAGGCTACTTAGTAGGTGCTGGCTTCTGAAATTCTAACATTTACGGATTCCTCCACTACAGTCAACCTCATGTATGTGTAAGACTTCATGGTCTCAGCTAAATCTGGGAGTGAACTCACAAAACAAAGTCGGAAGATAAAACTTTAATCTAATTTGCATTTGATATAAATGCATAAAATCTGCTAAATATTACACTTGAATTAGTGAAACTAAGGGCTTTGGAATCTTGAGTTCCTCCTTTACTTTGAAAAAAATTGTCCCTAGTGAATTAATATGCCAAAGAATGTATTGTATGCATTGTTGAAATGCATTGTGAAATTTCAATCCAACTGAAATGTATCTGTACCATGGTTTCTGGGCCCTTGCTGAATTTCTTTTAGGTTTCAGTTTGACCTTAGTTCCCTTGTTCTTCATTTGAAACCATGTCTGACTCTCTCCGCATTCTTTCATCTTTCAGTTTCCTGGAAACCACTGAGCTTATCTTTGTTTTGTGAATTGCATTGTTAACTGCTGCCTCAAAAAAAACCCAGTTCAGCTGCCAAATGCGTGTTGCTGAGCATTAATGAAAAGAATTTTATATAGAAAGAATAATAAATGTAGTTATTTTTCAATTATGGCTTTGTCTGGTTGACCGTTTGTGATAATCCAGTGGCAGGTTTGATGATGTGTTGAATTTCTTCATGGCAGACAGTAGGTTTAAATGCACATCAAAGCAAGCTATTAAGTAAGATAGCTTCACCTTTGCTGGCTATACATGTGTTGATTTCTAATGTGTTACACTGGAAGCTGATTAATTCCTGCCAAAAATCTACCTTCACGTGTCTCTTTTGGGGTTTGGTTAAATATATAAAATCAAAAATATTTCCAATGCATATTGAATATATATGCATGTAATAGTGTGTAAAAACACACGTAAGTATAAATGCCAATTACCTCTCAGCATGACCGAGGTACTGATACCTGCTTGAAAAAAAAAGATGTCCTCTTACTTCTAGTAAGTGCTTTTAAAACAGAAGCTAAATATAGTTACCCTAGTCTTAAATTTAAATTTATCAGATGTCTGTACATCTCTAGGAATTATTTTTTTCACAAGTTCAATCTAGTGATAATCTAGTGTTCAATCTAGTGCAATCTAGTGGCCAAATGCATTGTGTGATTCTTAATTATAAAGGATTTTTTTTATATCAAGTAATATTAGGAAAATACACATTCCGTTATTGGAATAGCTGAAATTTGCAGAAATGTGAGCAATTGGAGAGGATGATGAAGAACAAAAATAATAAATGTGACAATGCTGTCAAGAGCTTTGATTACCTCCAGGAACTTACTCCAAAAAGCGTAATTCTTATCTTTTTGATGCAAAATAAAGTATATCTGTGGGGAAACCTCAGGATAAAGTTACGTATTGTTTGATTCTGGAGAAACTCTCAGATCACTTACCTCATTTACTCTTCATCAGGGTGGTGAGGGGGTTTGTTGTTACTCATAGTCTTATTCCGTGATACTGATTGAATTCAGTGTACCTGATCCTGAGTCTGTATTAGGCAACCTCCAGAAAAGAAGAATAATTTCTTCCTGACCCCTGTGATAGTTCCTTTCTTCGCTTTTAAAGGGAAGAAGAGAGTAACATAAAGTCCTACCACATATCTGGAAAGTAATTTGTCAACTAGACAATACTGTAATATGTTGTTGTATCAGAGTCTCTCCAGAAATTAACAACTAATACTTTTGAACACAGAAACACAGCCATATTTTTAACTGCTCTGTGTATTGGTAGTCATTGGTTCTTCCAATATACTTTGCAGAAGCAGATAAATAGCAAACATCTTTGTTTTAATTCATATAGTATCATGTGGTGTCTGGTTTCTAGATAAGCATGTGTTTGTCCATAAAGGTAGACATTGTTTAATAAAACATTTTCATAACACATATTTCATTGCACCAAATAAAGGGAAAAAGGACAACCTATCTAAATAAAGTTAAGATATGCCACTTCGTATGTTATTTCTTCAAGAAGTATCTACCAGGTGCTAAAGTTGCTTGTCAAGCTGTTGTCAAGCTTCAAACAGATCTTTATTCAGGTTTTACAAGACTTCATTCTAATTATGTGTTTGAACAGAGTTGTTTCAGAATGAAATGTGGTAGCATTTCCAACTGGGAAAATATCAGTGTGAAAATCTTATTTTGTTCATTTAACAGCTACTACACACATGAAGAGAGCAATAAGATTAATAGTAGATTGACAAAATGTAAACATGTCACTCATGATTTAAATAAATTTACTGTGTATTGATTGTTTTTCGCTCTGCTGTGGATAAGAATGAAGTGGCTGGTAATAGTATTTACAAAAAAAATTGAAAACTACATGTTGCATTAAGATTCAATACAATTAAATAATTTTTGTATAAATGATAAATTATAAAAACTAAATTGGATTAAAATATTGACCAGTTAAAGTCTTAATAATGCTTCTAGTTTATATGGAAAATTAAGACAATATTCACGTAAATGCCTATTAAATTAAACTGCATCCATGTGATGGTGATAAGTAATATTGCCAGTTGCATCATAAATATTAGTTATGTGTTGATACTGTATATGAGAAATCATTGCTGGAATTTGATACCTGCAGTGGGACCTGTTTTAAACATAATTGGTTTCTAGGTAAAAATGGTCAAATTTTCTGTCAATTCAGTGTACTGATCCTCCTTCTCCCAAAATGCAATTTCCAGTTAAGACAACAACTCTGCTGGTTTACAACTCTGCTATATTATGGTGTTTGCCATTATAAATAAACAAAGCATCTTTGGCTACCCACCCATCTCTAAATTAATGTACTGCTACTTACATTCACCATTTGATCTCCTCCCATTTTGTGTCTCTAACATGGCTTAAATTTAGCTGTAACTGCAGTGCTTTCTTAATTTTGTTTATTTATAAATGGCATTTAACACCATCAGACAGATTATTATTGGAAACGTGCTTTTTCTTAGATGGTGAAAGAGTTCGTGGAAACTGACTTTCTTCTGTGTTCTTGTGTTATTTGTTCAGTATATCTTAGTTACACTGCTGTCCCCTCTGAACTCAACCGTGTTGTTGTATTTGCCTATTACTTTTTTGTACTGTGTTCTTTGTACTTTGTATCCATTTTTATGCCTCCTGACCTCTCTCATCATGTCCAACCTGGGTTTTATATATCTCCTTGTAAGGCTCTTTTTCATTCCTTCTTAACTCTCCTTTCAACCTGTCATCTTTAGTTCATGGTTGAGATAAATACATGGCTTCAAAGCAGGATGGTGCCCTTCATCCAATGGTTATGTTTTTAAATAATTGGTCTGCTCATGCCTAAAGCTTTCTGGTTAAAGACAGTCAAGCATATTGATCAGTGGAGTTTTTCCAGGTACTTGACTATCTGTGTACTTGTACCTTTTGTATGGATATACTTAACAGTTTTATTTGGGCTTTTCATTTCTCCTTTCTCTTCCCTGTTTGTACAAGATGTAGCATCAAATTTCAGTGCAATAACTATGGTTTCTAGCTGCAGTAATATTAGAGTAATGCTTAGCAATTCTCTGGTTAGTAGATGTCAACGGCATAAAATTTTCATCATTGAAGTATGCATGTCCCTCTGAGGCAAGAAGGTATTTACCTGTTGTCACACATCTCTACTGGCAAATGCAAGACTTCCTCGTTCGTTGCTGCAGGTTTGCACTGTTCTTTAATCTCTGTGGGAAAGAAGCGTTATTTTTGTTGGCCTGCTTGCACTCTGTACTCTAAGTGAAATAGTCAGGAAAAAGCCCCTGTTTCTATGCAAATGTTGTTTCTGCTTTGCCCTAGGATGTCCCATTCAATATGAGAAATTAAAAACAACAGGGCTGCTGTGGAAGAAACCTTCTGCAATGTGTATTTAGGTGTAATTTATCCTTTTTGGTTGAGTATTAGCATCTTAATCTTTTGATTATCAGCGTATAAAAGCATCTCTCCATTTTATGGTTGGTGGCTGTGTGATTTTGAGTCTGTGATAAATGTGAACATAGAAAATTTTGGCTGTAAATTTATCTTATACCTGTGTGTGTCTGTATGTCTGCATGTACAAACTGTGTAGTCAAGTTTTGATTTTTTTCTTGAGACACTTTAGCTTACTGGGCCAGGATGGAAGTGTAATCATACAGCATCTCTAATCATGAAAGATGTAAAGCACAGAGCAGATGCACAGGTTGGAGAAACTCCTGTAAACGACATCAAACTATTTGACAGCAACATGGGGTTCCTAGGCCAAAACCCTCCTAAATGTCATAGCAAGATGTGACTTTTATAATTATTTGTAATATTGTTGTTGGCATGTTGTTTATTTCAGTTTACGCTATATAATAGTTTATGTATTTTTACCTATGAAAGGCAGTAGTGATAAACAAAAAGTTATTTTCAGTATGATTCCTAAGAATTTAAAAGTCCCATTGAATTTATAGATGAGAGGGATACTGCAGTTAATGTTTTAAAGCAAACTGATAGCATACTGTGATAAATGTGATAATCAGAGTTTTATGACAAAGCTCAGTTGAAAGGTTGAAGTACTTCTGATGGAATTTTGGCTTCTAGAAACAGTTTCCTGGGGTGACAACAGCAGTATTTCTAGCATGAGTGTAAGTAATTTTATTTTCAGAAACAGGATAATCCTGTTTACAGAGTCAAACAAAGTTGGTTGGAGAAAAGCTTTGAAAGTTTTTTCTTTTATATCTAAATAGTCTGATTATGCATCTTATTTTTTAGTTGTGCTGCACAGCACAGGTCAGTATCAAGAAATGCTAAGGAGGCTGGGATGTCCCCTTTCCAGAAAATCTTCACTTAAAATAGTCCCTCTCATTAGGAATCTGAAGAGCTAAGGGCATATAAACTTTTGATGGAAAAAATATGTAGATGCCCAATATTCTGCTACTGAGTATTTGTACTGGTTGCCAGTTTGGCAGGGTTGGGCACCTCGTGGCCTGTCTCATGCTTAAGTCTGTTTTTTGATGCTGGACTGAGCATTCCTTTGTCTGTGGCCTCTGTTTGCTACACATGCTCAGAGCATGCCAATATACCCAAGCAGCCATAGGTACAAGGCATGTTATCAGGCATGGTCAAAATTATGCCTCATTTCTTTCAGAAACACAGCCTGTCTTAGGGTGCGCCCCCACTTCATCCAATCTCAACAATTTCATCTCTGTAGCTTTATCTCCATTGTATTCAGGCAGGAGAGTGACCAAACCCTACATAATTCTTTTTCTAAGATTTAGAGGAGGAAGGACATCATCTTTCCCATGGTGAAGTTGTGATATTCATCCAGGAGCAAAGTATTCAGGGGCAAACCAGCATAAATTAGAAGGATGATATTCCTCTGGCCTGGTGATGGGTGGACTATTGAGCACTGGTTGTATCTCTCATGCAAAATGCATGAACAGATTGTTGTGTGGAGACTAGGAACTTCCGTTTTCTGATGACAGTCTCATTGCTGATCTAGATTAATGGCTTCTAACACCATGATTTTTTTTTCCTTCTAGTGCTTTTTTTCAGGGCTGTGGTGAAAAGTTTTTATTCAGACTCCCCTATGTCCTTGCCATCAAGGTCTCCCCTCATAAAAAGGCGAATTAGGCTGAGACTTAGAAATTGCGTTCTGGGCATGTACTTTTGTAACTATGCAGAGCAAGTGTAGTTGTCATCACACAAATTGATTGTATCCATGTAAGAAGCATGGCCACATACTTTGTGATAAATCCTAATCTTTAACACAGTCCTCCAATTCTTAAAGAAGCAGAGTTGTAGGATCTCCTCTTTGGGTCTTTTTTCTTTTGTCTGGTTTGGTTTTGGGTTTGATTTCCTCTTGGGGCAGGGTGCGAATTAACACCAAGGGCGCAGGTTCAATCCCCACGTGGGCCATTCACTTCAGAGTTGGACTTGATTTTCCTTGTGGATCCCTTCCAACTCAAAATATTCTGTGTGATTCACCTCCTTATTTCATCATTTTGGCACCGTTCTGTTTACAGATACTGAGAAGTGTTCACTGGTACATAATACTACATGATACTACTTTTTATATGTTCTGTACTACTTACTTATGGAGAATTGCTTTCTATATAGTGTGTTACCTTTAGTTTCAACTATTCAGGTAGTACCAAAAAAGAAGCCCATTATACTAAGTTGACATTGGAAGACAGAAGATACTGAATGGACTTTGTAAGAAGTGCCTCTTAATTTGGCCCATTTTTCTTTTTCTATTCTGCCAATTATGTTTAGAAGTGAATAGGTTTATTTGAATTTCTTCTGTAGAAGTTTCACATTTCTGAATTATTCGTTCAAGAGTATTTGCACTCTATCTCCATAGGCTCTTTTTTTCCCCCTCTTCATTATAATTTAAAGAGAAAACCAATTATGTAGTTAGTTATTTTTCCCAAATGCAAAACCCAGTCAAAATTAAACAGATTTCCATACTAATAAATGTCCCTTTTTATGCACTCTGTCGTTGCCCTTTTTTTAGAACACTTCTCTATTCCTTATGTGGTTGTCTTAATTTTCTGACATGCAGGGAACTCCCCATCCCATTCTGATGGGATCTAGTTTTTCATATCATACAGTGTTTTCTGCCTTGACTACTGATGGCCTTTGTTTAAAGGTGTATATTTTTCTTTTGATTGCATTTATCTTCTCTAGTGCCTCAATACAAAATGTAATTATACTGTGGTATGCGTGTGTATATGTGTATGTATTGAACACTAAACAATATTTCTTGCTAAGAAGAGTATTTAACTCTGAATGATCTGAATGGTTTCACTTTCTGGGATATTCATGGAAAAGAAGATTAAAACTGAATAACTGCTTCTACAAACATGAGCATGTGGTTGTAGCAGATCTTTTTTCTTCCTAGCTGCTTTTCTTTCTGTAAATCAAAGCCTTCCTTCAAAGAAATATCAAGGAAGAGTGATGTCTCTCAGCAGGGAGTCTTCATTCTGCAGGAAACAAACATTTTGTGCCTGTCCTCTGCTATTGGCTTAAATGTAATAGAAGACTATTAACAGTGTGCTGGAAGCTTTTGGTTTGTGAAGAGCAGTCTACAGGGCCTTTTTTGTTGAAGCCATGTATATTACTTTCTCAGTGTAATTGCATAGAAGTACAACACACGTTTACAGTTTTTTGATTTATTATATATTTAACAGGTATATGTGTGTAATTTGGAAAGTAGTTAGAGTTGTTTATGCTTAGAATTGTCACTCGTATGCAGTATCCTGTACTTATTTTTTGTTTAAGATAATTTATTCAGAAAATAAAATCCATTTTAAGTACCAAAAAGTGTTTTTATTACTACTATTTTTAGAGGCAAAGCTAGAAAGCAGTAATGAGGTAAGTGGCTTCAAAGTGATATCAATAAACCAGCTAAGAATTTTTAATTTAGTAAAGCAGCAAAAGAATGGTGATCTTTTTGGTATTGTATGCAAAGGAAGGCATTGTAACCTCTATTTGAAAGAGAAATTTCAAGTATAGTGGGATGATGGTCCTTCTCCAGAGAGGCATGTCTTTAACTTGAACTTATATAACAATAATAATAAACTTGAATTATATTAATTTGAGGAATGACAGAAGTAAGTACTGTATAGAATGTAGAGAGTATGGACTTACTTGTGGAGAAAGATTAGAAATAGTCATCATGCATACATTATTCAGACACTTTATGAATGATACACTTAGACCGTAACGTGTAAATAGTATAGGTATGAAGTGTGGAGATAAATTAGGGGTGCATAGTGAATTCATGCCAGCAGTCATTAAGCAAACAAGTGCATTTCCACTTCTGAATGGTACAAAAACTGAATTATCAGTGTTTGAAATTATTGTATGAGTAACTTTCATTGGTTTTTCAGTCTCTGTCTCATTACCAAGTGACTTCTAATCACTGTGTAGTTTTCTCAAGGTGAAATAGTGTTTCTCCCTTTTTAATCGATCCACCTACCAAACACTTTTTGATTGGAGAAGGGAGTATTTGTGTTGTGAACACTATCCTGTAATGCAAGTTCCAATACAGAAATGGCCTTTTAACTTTTCTTTGTATTCTGTATTTTTCAATTATCTGTTCTTCCTTATCTGACAGTTTGGTTTTTAAACCTTTATAATGCAATGGTTTTAATTCTTTTATACAACTTTGGTGCTGTTGCTAGGAGTTTCAGGTGCAAGATATGAAAGCTAAAAAACTAAAGCATGGTATTGGAAACAAAATTGGTAATGTTAGCAGGAAAATCAGCTGCAAATTTAGATTCGTTGTGTTTATGACATGTTTTTATTTTCATAAAAATGAATAAAGATAGAATAAATTTGTTTTATTGTTGCATGCTAAAGAAATTGCTTTTTTTTTTTCTAAATGCAAGTGTTGCTTAATAAGAGGATGATCACAGTATGAGAAGTAATATCTGTATCTTGCTTGTTTTAATACCAGGGGTTCATAACAGCATTTAGCTACAGAGTAAAGTGAGTGGACAAATCTTTTAATTAACCTCCATCATTATACATCATGCCCTCTTCATTAAATAGATGTAACAGGGAGAAAAGCCAGTTGTTTCTAATAATTTTCTAGTGCTTTTGTGGTTTGTATACTTCAGTGTTCTGAAGGTCGGATAGAACTACCAGACCATAAAATCCAGCCAGCGAGAGATCTGGAGCTAAGAGAGCTCAAGGATTTATTAAGTGATGTGAAACTCTATTGTTTTGTGCATGTGTTACATAATTGCTGTCAGTGCAAGGCTGTTAAAATTCCCTGCTAGTAATAACACGAATACCATTTTATAGCTTCAAGAGGAGATAAAAGAAGTTTCTTAGTCAGCACTTCAACAATATCACAGCACATGTCAGTTTTATTATTCTGGGGCCTTCAGTTTTGGCAGATGCTCTCCATTCTGGCTGTGGTGTGGTAATTACCATATAAATTAAGCAGTGAAATAAGCTGAGTGCAGCCTTATCCCTGCTGCCTGTAACCAGGTTGCAAGTATCACAGTGTGAAACAGGCATAATTCAGGCTGATTATATTTAGAAGGCCACACTTTGAAATCCTGGACCTTTCTCTCAATTCGAGTCAATTTTAAAAGTAAATTGAAGCCGTTTAGTTGCTGTGCAAACAGAAGGATCATTCTTTCTCCACAAGGTACTCTCCATAATAGCATTCCAGGAATTAGTTCAATCCATCCCAGTTTGATTCATAGCCACTAATTATATTTCAGCATGCATTCTAATGCTTCAAATTATATGTGTCCCTACTTTAATGAGTTGTAACTAGTCCTTAAATGGGGAGCTTTGCACTTTTCTTTTATATCTAACAGGCTTTACTTTGGATTTTATGGGATTAAGCTGCTATGGAAAATCTAGGAAAGTAAGCTGAAATTACTGGTTTTGTTGTATTTTGTTTTGTGCTTTTTTTTCCCCCTAATACAATTAATTCTGCTCATTTGGGAAGCTTTGGAAATTGTTAAATCAAGAGTCCAAATGCAAATTTCTCAGATGATAGTGGTAAACCAGATATTTTTTTGCATGTGATAAGTAACCACATGTGTCAAGACTGGGCAAAGAAAATAAAGATTATGTGGGCGACTGATGCTTTTTAAAATCAGAAAAATTGTGTTGGAAAATAAAAGCCTCAAAAGAAAAATAGTCTATTACATAATTTTTTTCCCCTTTCTGGTGTTGCATTACAGAAGTCAAAGCATTTTAGAGAACTGGATATGTTATGAATGGTGTAGTGGACACAAAGAAACATGGCCAGGGTTTCAGTGGGCAAGTGACAAAGCTGGTGATGTAACTGCAATCTTTTGATTTAAATTCTTCTTTTAACTTCAGTGTAATGGAAAGAACAAGAGCAGAAACTTGTGCCATCAGTGTTAGACTGCAGTTAATTCCCTTTTACTTTACTAGACTTTTTTTTCCGTATTAAAATGTGAATCCACAAAACTGCTGCATTAGAGATAATTTCTGATCTTTTAATAAGATGGAAAGTAAAATTTGCTTACTTTTCACCTCTGAGGGATAATGTGCAAGATATTTAAGTTATTAAATGTGTAAGAAGTGTCTTTGTATTCAAAAGATACTAAAATTCCTATCTTCTCCATTTACAAGTGCTTTTGGAATAAAAACTGTTTTCCCTGTTTTGTTGATTTTCTTCAAGTGGAGCAGATGGATTTCCTTTTACATTCTTGACATGAAACTGGCAGTGTAAACAGTGAAACAAAACTGAAATAATAGGAATTTTAATCTTTAAATATCAGAATTGTGTTTAACACCTGTAGAAATAAACGCTAGAGTCAGAACCAATTCCAGCTCAGCTGATTTTATTCTTCCTGCTTAAACTCCTCTTTCGTGTAAGGTATTTCTTTTTTCTACTCTGGTATGTTGTTTGGTTGGGATCCTGTTCCTCTTTTCCCCTGTCCTTCAATAAGCTTTGCTCAATAGGTGATTGACTTACTTTTCTAACAGGGAGTTTAGGTAGTTTCATGCAGGACTGCAGTGGCCTTTAGAAACAAAGGTGCTACAAAAAATGTAGCTTTTATTTGAATGGCTTGATTTTCAATTACTAAGTATTTGTACTGTTAAATACTGGGGTAATCTTTCTATGACCATACATTTTGATACAGTTAAAGAAGGAGAAGAGGCACCTCCAATCTACCAGATGGATGGTATGTGACATTAAATGACTTTTTCTCTTTTGAAGAATTCTTTTTCTCATTTTTTGAACCTTTTCTGAAGATAGTATTAGATAAACTATTGAAACGATTATTTTCTGTAGCTATATCTACTCTATGCATTTTTATTAATTCTTGCTATATAATTGCCTTCATTAGGGCTCTTCTGTTATTTGCATTTTCTTAAGAGTTTAAATCCATTAAGACCTGCCATAATCCCACACAAACTTTTGAGAAGTCACAGAGTAGTATGACTGGCCATAGAGATCTGAATGGGCAGAATAATTTTAGTATTGAATGCTGAAGTTACTACTTGGTTTTGATACTCAGACCTTTCAGTAAGTGCTTAGTTTAGCAGCCAAGCTTGGAATGCCTGGTTTGGTAAGACCTTCATGAGAGTATTTTCTGTGCTTGACAGATATCATCTGAGAACACAGGTAACAGTGGATAAAAACAATAATTGGTGTTGGGAATATGGGAAGGAAAAGCCTTGGTTAATCAGTAGATATTTGTTAATAAAAGTTAAAGTTTTATAAACTTGAGCTTGCTTCATAAGCAAATGCATACAACAAAACAACTCCAAGCTACTAATTATATTGTACTACTTGACTTATTATCTGGATTTTTGCCAGGTAGAAAACAATTAGGCCAAATCTTACTTGTACTTTCACAGTTGACCTCTCAGTAATCCCACAGAGGAGGAGAAAAACCCAAAAAAACAAACCCAAAACTCAACCAAACCCCATGGAAGTAATATTTTGTAGGGAAAAATGTTTTTAAGTGTTGTCAAATTTAATATGCTTATAGAAAAATTGAATTCAACTTCTGGTCTTCACTCTGAAAGTTATTCATTTACAGCTTTACTTGTCATTCCATTACAAAAAATACTTTTAAATAAAAGTAGAATACTTCTTTGATGTAGGTATCTAAGACATTGGTAGAACCTATTAACTCCACATACTGGATTATGTATTTGGAAAGGGCTCTTGACTCTTTAGCTTTTCCTTCTCTACTGTCTTTCAGGCTTTCTGTTTGTATTCTGTTTATTATTATTTGTTGTGCTTTTCTTTGAGTTTCATAGTGTGTGAGTGGACTAACCATATTAAGCAGGGCAATGTAGATCACAGCCGTTCCTCTTATGTTTAGTTAGTTTTGAATGTGGAGTTTACTTTCATAAATTCCATTGAGCAGGCAAATAGCAGAAAACAAAATGCACTGTAAGGACAACAGATTTTAATGTGCAATTTTAATCCTGATTTATAACTTTCTCTCCTTTTGTTTCTGGAACACAGCATGCGGCAAACACTTTCTAATTTAATTTGTTCTTAATCTTCTCAATTTAAAACCATTTCTGTGGTTTACCTCGCAATTATGTATTTGAAACTATAAACTGCTAGATAATGTGCAGATTTACTAACTGCAAATAAATATAAAGTTTAAGTAAGGTTAAGTTAAGTAGTGTAATGTGTAGTTTTGGTACAGGATACCAGAATCTCATGAAATGTTCTGGTGAAAGCTAGAGAGAACATTCAAGTTATCTTAATTCATCTCCATATATCATTAGGCCTTACTTGGATTTTTTTTTTCACTAAAACAGAAAAATTGTTGCCTGAGTAAGGCCTATACTTTTCTTCTAAAGGTGTCCAAATGTGATGTAGACAAAAGGAAACGAACTAAACAAAGTAAAGATGGGAATGACTTTCAGCTCTTTGATACAACAAAACTGCTAATGTCATTATCAGAAGTTTTAAAAGAGTATAAAAGCTAATAAAGTGATATAGTATGAGAACAATATGATGTACAAGATTGAAAAATCCTGGTTTTGAGGGATTTCTGGTATAGCAAGATAAATTGTGAATTTAATGATTTTAACAATCTGTCTGGCTTGACCTAAGCATTCTCTATAGGACAACATGTAAAGTGCAGTCTAATTAATCAATACAATTTTGTGAAATTAATGCCCCCTGCCATGAGTTCTCTTTATCTGCATAGCAACCAGTTGTCAGCCACAGCCAAAAATTGCAGATGATTTCTGCTCTGAAGAAAAGTACTCAATTTTTGGGTAGTTGTTATTGCAAGAAAATATGAGGAAAAAAAATAAAGGTACACTTGATTTGAAGTGAAATTGTATGAAAGTACTCTGAATCATTCTTGCATAGCTGTCTAGTGCAAAATGCCTGAAGACAATTAACATGTATTTCAACTTGATGGACTAGTAAGTATTACTTTGGCCCCAAAAGTGCAGTATGCAAATAAAGAAACAATATTTAAAACATAAATATGCTCTAGTTCTCTTAGTACTGACATAATAATTTTAGAAGCTGGTGTTATTTCAGCCTTTTGAGTTTTTTTTGTTAAGAAAGGGGAACCTTGCCCAAAGTTCTGTGTACTGCCAAATCCTTCATAGAATACCTATGCACAGAAAGCAGAGTAGCTTATGCAGATTGCTCTACTCTGAAGGTTTTAACTGTAGTTAGGTAGGTGTCAAGTAAATTCAGAGAGGGAGATTACTTGTATAAGGTAATTTATAAGTCCAATATTTTTTTTTCCCTAGGTAATTAAGATTTTTTTTCCCCTGAATAATCTGCTAATATGTGCTCTATTAAAATACTGCATCACTTTCAGATAAGATACATGTAAGTGCTTAAGTCATTGCAAGACCAGTCACTTTAGAAACTCTTGATATTATATAAACAAGTGTACAGTGCAAGAAAGGCTACATTCAACTAAATGAAATCCACTTAATCCTGTATGTGCATTTATGTGCTCTCTGTGAGTGCTATTTGTGCTTGGGCGTCAGGTTGCCTAAAACACATTAAAAAAAGCCCCTCATGCAGTTTCTTAGTTTGCTCTTGAAATTTTTAAGGAGCCTGCTGAAGTCGTAAGTCAGTTCAAGGTTCTAAGCTAAAGCTAGTCATAATCTATGCTTGTGATTGCCTTTAGTAAAATTGAAAAGTCTAATTTACCTTCTGGAGAACTAGAAAGTAGAGAGATGTCCTTTCGTTTTGAGCAGAATACTGTTATTCTATATTATTCTGTGTTTTGAGTACAGGATGAGTATTATAGCTTGGATAAAATAAGAACTCTTTTCATTCGCAGACCCATCTAGTTTCAAGGAATGTCATTTATGTGGTAATTTCCTTCAGCATTTATTTCCTGTCCTAAATCTTGAATGAATCAAACAGAATATATTACCTGTGGCAGAGATTTTAAAATGGTATCATCTTGACTATATCTTTGCAAGGAGGGAGAATACCCTGATCCTCTGCTGCTTCTTAGGCTTTCATACAAGTTTGTAAATTAGTCATTCAGAATTACTGCTTCTTTTGAACAGTTTATTTAGTTATGAATATACATGCATAATAGTCTTTATGGGTAAACTAGCCAGTTGTTTAATGAGCCATAACAACATTTATGGGTTTTGGAACAGAGTTTATCATAAATATTCAAGCTAGAGAATCAAGAGCCATATTCTTTGTTATGTTTTTGTAATGTGAAAAGAAAACAGCAGAATACATACTTTAAGAAGAATTTTCCAAATTTTTCAAATTTTCTTTAAAAAATTACTCTCTTCCTCTTTGTAGATACTTTGTGTTTGAGCACAGTAGCTTTAACAAAGAATTCTGGAATAGAAAAGTAGTGATAATAGAAACAGTGGTCTTGTTATCTCGGACTTCTGTAATGAACTGATAGTGTACAAGTTGTTAAAAACATTTGTTTAAACATCACAAATATTTTCATTCAACCTAGAAAGTATTGGATACATAGTTCTGAAATAAATGGAAATAAATTTTAAAAAATAATTGTTTTTTCTTCCATGTATAGTATGGTTTTGACTAAGAAGGTTTTCATAGAATCATTTAGGTTAGAAAAGACCTTTGATGTGATTGAGTCCAATCCAGCACTGCCAAGTCTGCCACTGAACCGTGTCCCTTAGTGTCACATCTACACATCATTTAAATACCTCCAGGGGTGGTGACTCAACCACTTCTCTGGGCAGCCTGTTCCAATGCCTGACCGCCCTTTCAGTGAAGAAATAACCAATCTAATCCTCCTCTGGTGCAACTTGAAGCCTTTTCCTCTGTCCTGTCACTCATTACATAGGAGAATGTCCACCTGCTTGGACTCTCCTTTCAGGTAGTTGTAGGGAACAATGAAGTCCCTGCTGAGCCTGCTCTTCTCCAGGCTAAACAACCCCAGCTCTCTCAGCAGGTCCTCGTAGGACTTGTGCTCCAGATCCTTCTCCACCTTCATTGTTCTTCTTTGATTCTGAATTACTTGTGTTAACTAGTAAAGTTATCAATAAAATAAAGTACTGTGACAAGTCAAAAAGTGTATTTAGTGTTTGAACATTAGTAACATGTCAGTTGTGCAAAGCAGTAAGAAAAAGGAACTAGGCATTCGAAATATAATACTTAGGCTGAAACAGCAGTACAAGACAGAACGCAACGAATGGCATATCTTTAGCTCAGTACAATATCTGTTCTGTATATTTTCATTTTTTCAGAATTAAAACGTAGGTTACTGGGTTTGTTGGAAAAAGGGAATATTGATCAAAGAACTGTTAAAGCTATTATTATATAGGTGATATTAGAAATAGTTTTCATCTTTAGTTACCATATTTATTTTTTCATTCTGACAGATTTATCAGGGCCATTCATATAAAAAATAAAGTAGTAGGAAATGTCCTAGGCTTATTTTCTGTGAAAGCGGAATGTATACACATAACAAATGTGTTACTCTTACATTATTGTTTATAATAGCAGGATGATAGTTTGGCTTAGGGTTTCCAAAATGTCAGTAGCTCACCTCTAGCTTCTGGCGTCCTTTAATTATGACTATGCTTTATTGACATATACCTGCACAACAGTCTTTAATAAAATGGGAAACCTTGCTATAAATGGGGTTTTGTTAGTGTGACAAGTAGACTAAACAGTGAAGGTGATTAAGTGTCAAGAATTCAGATTGGATTTCAAAGTGTTTTACTTCAGAGACATGCTGTTGAGTTCTCTCTCATATCATATATGAAAGACATATAATAATATTTCTAGACATAACCATTTCCTCACTTTTGTTTTCAATTGTTTTCCCTCTCCAGAACCAACATAATAGTTCTGTTTAAAATATGTGGTCAGTATTTGTGTATTTAGATGCTTCTGTGGTGGTGAAGTTTCTTAGACATTTTAATTATATAGTTGTATTTACTTTGGTGGGGTAAATTGAGTGGCTTTCTCATAATTAGGAGTACATGCTTAAGGTTGTTCAAGTACAAAAAGAAGGGTCTACTTATTTAATATTTTATGATCTTGTCAATCTGTCTTCACTACTTCAATTCATATTATAAAGGTCTGATCCTGCAGGTCTATGTTTGTAATGTGAATTAAAAGAAATATCTATAATTTCATTTTGTCCTGTGTTTATTTAGGATGAGGCCTGTAATTTGCATTGCTGGAAATTATGAAACTGGCAGAAAATAACATAACTTATTATTGTGGCCTATGCCTATGAGATGGTTTTAAAAAATAATTCAACAAAGTGTTGAGACCATTTCAGAGATTTCTTAACATAGCAAAAATGCATGCTTCTAGGATAAAAATGCAATTGTCTGGTAAGTGGAATACTTTTTTGCATTTTCTTTATAGCAGTAGCAACTATGAACATCGTCCAGTTACGCTGAAAGTGTGCAGAAATATTATGATAGTCCTATCTGTGAAGTTTGACTTCTATGTGATTTTTAAATTATCATTAGGTGAGCTTTGTACTTGTGTATTTAGATGTGTATGCTTGCTTAGGTGCTTTCTTGCCGAGTCAGGCAGTCGAAACCAGGGCTAAATTTTCAAAATACTATGGTATCAGTAAACTGTGCATGGTGCACATAGGCTGTGTGCAGAGTCATTTTCTCATGCAAATTATTCTTTGCATATCTAGTTACTGCTTTTACCATAGTAACGTGGAGATTTGCTTTCACAATAGGAAAGTGCCTGTTGTATGTGCATAATAAATTAGATGCATAACTCTAATCATGTGAAAAGAGTGTTTTGCATGACCAGATGAGACATCGCAAAGTAGCTATTACACCTTGAGATAGCTGGCTGTGAAAAGAGCCAGTGAAAACAGTATAGATATTCCTTTTTTCCATTTTAGTAGTTGTCTCTTATATTTAGTCATTTTGTAGAGTTTGTTTTAAAAACTTTGTTTCGTCTCTTTACTTGTCAGGAAATATCAGTCTTCTAATATATAAATCACGTAATTGTTTAAGCAATGGTTAATAGGCATGAGTTTTGTATAAAGGAATAAAACTTCTTTGCTATGGTGCATTTTTTGGCTGGATGTGGTTTCTACCTACACTACTTAAATGTACTATTACTGATCTACTTTAAGACCAACTATTTTGTACTTTTATGGGAAACAGATGGAATGTCTGGAATTCCACTTACAAAAAGGAATCTGTATCCTGCTGAGTAATAGCAAGACGGTTGTCTTTTTTTCCTAACTGCAGATGTAAAATTCAATACCCAAAGGCATGCAAAATATTGAAGGTGATTTACTGTTAGGATTTAATATTGTTTCTTAAATTACATAGCTGTAAGAAGTATATCTGGCTGCAGGATTAATTTCAAGAGAGGTATCTTAATCTTTTCTGGGAGAAATATATTTCTTAAAGGAAAAAAAAGTAATTGATTTAAATATTTCAGTTGTTCCTATTACTTGTATTTTTTATTTCATGTGTTTGTTGCTGTTTATAAGCATTTGTTGCATGCATGTGTACTTCCTATGACTTTACCAAGTTTAGCTTCATATATTATTAAGA
Organism: Ifrita kowaldi; assembly: GCA_013398055.1. Taxonomy (NCBI): domain Eukaryota; kingdom Metazoa; phylum Chordata; class Aves; order Passeriformes; family Cinclosomatidae; genus Ifrita; species Ifrita kowaldi. The sequence continues at coordinate 125,609 of VZRS01015211.1, forward strand.
AATTTAAATACATTCTTCTTAAGACTTAAATATCAGCCTCTTCTGAAAACGGCAATGAACCAAAATTTCCCTTCACTTCCATTAATAACTGCAATACGATAAGCAGTGCATATATAATCTTCTTTCATGGGCTGGACATGTATGGTTATTTTAAGGAGAGGATAATTTGTATTTACCCAGAAAAATTCCTGAAGTTTCTTTCATTGATAACACTTTGTGATTATTTCCTAGTTATCAGCGTTTTTTCTGAGCAAAAATATTGTAATAAGATGACGACGTTAGAAATAATAAATGTAAAGAACCTCAAGCCATTATTCAGTTTGAAGCAGATATGCTGAGGTGAAATAGCAATTACCCTGTTTCTTTACTTGTGCACATTTTGAATAGTATGAACTGTGGGACTACATTCCCCACATTTGAAGACTTTAGCAAATCATTGTTATTTTTATAATAAATTAACTCTTACTTTTCTTCTTCAATAAAATGTTGGTAGATGAAGAGATAGGACCAGTTTCTGTGTTACTAACATTAAAAATATTTAATTGGACATCATTTTTATTTTAACAGATACCCAATTTTAAATTTGAAGTCCTACATAAAGACATTTGAGCACTTGTTTTTGACAAGAAGAGGCAAAAAAAAAAAAGACTGGCAGATTGTGTTGTTGACTGCTCTTCAGATGTGCACCATATAAATAAACAATTCATAAAGGCATTTTTTTTAATTTAGAAGAAATTTGTCAAACTAACTTAGAATTTGGATGAGCACAAGGATCTTCACTCTCGTTTTTTCTACAACCTTCTGGTTGTAGAAATCACAGTGTTAACCTATTATGGACATCTAGCAGTTGGAAAAAATTCCATATCTCTAGGAAATAGAATTAACAACTCCTTTTTTTTTTCATGTTGGGAGAACTAATTTTTAAAAACATCCAGAGTAGAAGTGTGGGAGGACAATATTTAAGTTGTGCCAATTATATGTCTAAAGTCAAACACCTCATGTCTCTGAAGAAGTAGCAGTGAGATGTATGCACCATTTAAAAGGGAGAAATATGATTTCTGGGGCTGGAGATTTTTTTTGGGTAATGAAAGCACAGAGCTCATGCTGAAGTAATTGGAATTTAGTCTCCTAATTAGGTTTTATAAATATCATTATATAGGGTTAAAATACTTGGTTTCTTGACCTGTTTTTTTGTGTAATTGATAATGATGTTTCTATTGGACTGACTGGGTCATTTAGACCCCTATACACAGGTCAGAGCATGGGTACCTGCCTGTTTACCAGTTTTCCTCCTTTTTGTAGTTGGATTTATCCTCTTCTGATTGCTTCCATAGATTTTGGGGTTTGGCTTTTTAGACTATTTCAAGGAAGTAAGTTTATTTTACTATTTTATTTCTGCCTTTAAACAATGAGTATATTACCGTGTCTGTAACTCATGCTCAGTAAATTAATGTGCTTTAAGTCCAGAAGGAGGAGTGTAGGTTCCCTTAAATACGGGACAAGACTTTTGGAGAGAATGATGTCATATTGGTGGAGAAAAACCCCCAAACAATCCACCACATTTTCCCTTGACAAGTTCTCAGTGGCTGAGGACACACTCCTACTGAACATTTTAGAAGTCATTCTAGGTATGAAATATCTATGAGAATGTTCTGGTTGGAAATCATCAAAGAAACAATGTGCCATAAAGGAAGAAATAATAAATATAGTTATACTACTGACTGCTTATAAAATATAACTTTGTCATGTTCAAAGCATTGTAATACTAGCCAGAGTCAATTGGGATACAAATACATCTTTATTCACTTGTCGTGTTACTTCTTATTCTGCGTAGAGCACACCAGTAACAAGAGGCTCGAAGTATTAATTTGGAGGAGATGATAACTCTTAAGGGAACATTCAGCGTTCGTAGTGCTTTCTGAAAGTTTGAGTTTTGCTGTTTGTTTTTAGCATCAGTTGCCTTTTTAGTGCAGGGCGGTTTCTTGTGTGTTTTTTTCCCCTAGGTGATTTCAGGTGGCAATGTGTCAGGGCAGTTGATAAGATGATCGGAGGTGTGGCTGATTCATTGCTGTTGATAGAATTTTGAGGCAAATCAACTGTTTTGATGAAACGGAAAATTTTCTTTTTTCCTTGGCTCTTCTTTCTCAAATTTTGTGTTACATTTCTTAGTATTTCCCACATCAACTTCTGTTTGCCTATTCTGGTATCATAGTCTTTTCCTCTTCCTTTCTTTCCCCATAATAGAGATGGCCTCTTTTGAGTTGTTACTGAACCATTATGATCATTATAACCCACTCATTCCTTCATTTCTTACAAAATATTTTCGTCATTAGTGCTGTCTCATGCTTTGTGTTTTCTCCTTTAGTTTATGTAGCTTCCTTCTTTGACCCCTGTGTGTTCCTTCTCTTTTGTGTCTCCTGCAAGAAATTTCTGATTTTTAGTCACTGTGGAAACTACTCCTTGTCGAGAAGATAGAGAGGGGAGTGTAACAATCTCTTTTAAGATGTTTTTCTCCTTTTGTTGAAGAGAAGGAGATAGAATGGGAAATTATTTTCCCTACTCTCAGTATCTTCTTAGAAGCATTTTTTTCCCTACTAGGGAAGGTCTGTAAACCTTTTAAATTCAGGAAGCTTTTAGTTGCCATAAGTAAGACTGGATTCAAAACCAGGTGGCAGAGATGAATGGACAATGTCTCTTATGAGTGCTTTGTTGAATTCTACATCACAATACCTACCCTGATGAGATTCTTTCTTCATACTGAAATAAGAATGTAAGTAGTGCACAGTGGATCACTGGATAATGCTTTAAGAAATATTAAAAAAAAAAAGCTATTGTTTTGGTATCTTTGTTTCTTTGTTGTCTAAATTCAAACTGTTTTTAATCCTTCAACCCCTGTTGTTTCTTGCATTATTGCTCTGAATGCACCACACATTGTTATTTCTGCCCAAGTTCCCTTCAATGAGAAAGGGTTGATCCATTGTCTCTTCTAACCTCATATTGTGGGGAAGTGTTGAGCGTGTGAACTACAGAGATATATATTTGTGTTTGGTGTACCACTATTATTATTAATATAGATGTGTTTTTTCTTGTTCTCTTCAGTCTTTATTGCCATGAGCATGTAATTGGGTACTGAATTTAGTATTTGTCCTGAATGCTCGCCTCTGTGGAATATGTGACTCCAGGGGAGGAAAATTCTTCTACTGTGACATCAATTAATGGTATTGTGTTGTATAGTAGGCATGAATGGCAGAAATCCAGCCAGCTGGAGGAGGTATGTAACTTCAGGTTCTTTTGTTGTAATATTCAGAGTTGGTTTAAGCTGGATACAAAGCTTTGATTAGTGCATAAAATCCCATCACTTTGGAAAATTAAACATACTTTAGCTACTGACTGAAGATGGGAGGGGATGTGGATGATTTCTTGAGAGTCTAGATTTTATTTAGTCATGGGATTCATAGCTTAGATAATTTCCATAGAATAGGATGAAAATGCGAAGCATTATTTACATAGGTGTTTATAAACTACAATATAAAAAGTGTTCTTGTTCAAGTTTGAAGGTGATTCCAGACTGGGGGAGGGCAGAGAGGGTGATGCAGCTCTCAGCTCAATACACTTGAGAGCAGAGCTGCTGTCCAGAGAAACTTCAGCAAGCTGGGGGAATGGGCCAACAGAAACTTTATGAAATTCAGCAAGGGTAAAAGCAAAGTCCTTCACTTGGGAAAGAAGAACTGCCAGCAACAGTTCTGGGGACTTACAGGCTGGGAAGCAGCTCCACTGAAAATTACCTAGGGTTCCTGGTGGATGGTGGGGTCTAGCTGCATGGGAGCCAGCAATGTACCTTGGCAGGAGAGAAGGCCAGCAGCATCCTGGACAGTATTTACAGGAGCAGTTGTATGATACTTAATATTTTGTTATTTAGTATTATTTATCCTAATTTCCTGTCATGTTTTTGTATTTATAATCAATGAGAGCATTGTCTGCTACCATTTATGTTACTGTCCATTTTACAGATTTTTGCTTCTTCAACTTTGGGCAAATTTCCTTTCTTTTTGAGGGCAAACTTGTATATGTGTGAAATGTGTTGATCCATTTCAGCATGTTGACTGGAAGTTGGGAATACTTCACATGAGATTATTGCCTTTCTCACAGAAAGAATTCCTATTATTCTAAATGTCTACATCTTAAATGAAGGCAAAAATATGTGTTTACATGGTGTTAGTCCATTGTGGTGGACGTTTTGTGTTTTGAAACTAAAAAGCTTCATGTTTGGATTGTTGTCCATCTCTTAATAAGTAGTTGCTGAGGAATGCTGCAAGGCTGTGCCAGTGCTTTTTAAAAACAAGAAGGATTGTACAGGTGTTTAATATCTGTGGTGGGTATTCTCCAATTATGATCAACTTCTACTTTATTTAAACTGAAATCAAACTTGCTAGTCGTCCAGCTAGTGAGTACCAGCCTGAAGCATTATGAAGGTGAAAACTTATCTAACAAATGGGAGCCAAGTTAGATAGGACTGGCTTTCCTCACATTACTGCATTTGTATGTTTGTCAATGTCTTTTAATTATAAATATTTACTCCCTCCTTTCAATTTTTAATACTTATAAGCTCTACTGACCTCTGTCTTGCTTGGGCTTAATGCCTGGCACTTTTAAATTACTTTTACTGTCACTTACCACATTTAACAAAAAAAACCAAACCAACCAGTAAATGTAACCCTTCACAGATGTTAGCAGGGTTATAGCACAGTTGTTTTAATAAAGCACAGTAACAGCTTTGTTGCAGGAAATGAGGGCAAATATATCTTCCAATGGAAAATATGGGAGGAATTTAAAGAAGAAGAATATTTGGGCATGTTAGGTGGTAAATTAAAAACCTGTATGCTTAAAGTGCTGAGGGATTGCTCTAGCACAGTTATCAAACCCCCCCAGTTTTAGTTGTAATTCCTGATGAGGCTGGTTGTGTTATAGGACCCCCATATATCTGTAGGACAGGAGGAAAGGAGGGCCTTTTTATTCAAAAAGCCATCTGAGTTGTGAAGTAGAAGTTAATCACGTCTCTCTTGTACAAATTCTGAGTGGAATCTGATTCTATTTTTGTAGCATGCCCGATTGGTGCCCAACAAGGCTCTGGAGCAGGTCATGTTGAGTGTGATCACACAGCACATACAGGACAGCCAAGTGATCAGACCCAGCCAGAAGGGGTTTAGGAGAGGCAGGTTCTGCTGCTCAACCTGATCTCCTTCTATGACCAGATGACCTCTGTGGTGGATGAGGGAAAGGCTGTGGATGTAGCCTGTCTGACTTCAGTAAAACCTTTGATACTGTCTCCTATGGCCTTCTTCTGGAAAAGCTGGCAGCCCACGGCTTGGATAAGTACGCTCTTGGCTGAGTTAAGAACTGGCTGGACAGTCAGAGCCAGAGAGTAGGGGTGAATGGTACTGCATCCAGCTGACAGCCAGTCACTAGTGGTGTCCCCCAGGCATCAGTGTTAGGCCGAGACCTGTTTAATATCTTCATTGGTGATCTGGATGAGGGGGTTTGGTCTACTATTAACAAATTTGCAGATGACACAAAGTTGAGTTGAAGTATTGATCTACTGGAGGGTAGTAGAACTCTGCAGAGGAATCTGGACAAGCTGGACAGATGGGCTGAAACCAACACCTCAAGGTTCAACAAAACCAAGTGCCAGGTCCTGCACTTTGGCCACAATAACCCATGCAGTGTTGCAGGAAGAGAGGCTGGAAAGCTGCCCAGTGGAAAACAGTCTGGGGATGTTAGTCAACAGCTGGCTGAACATAATCCAGCATGTGCCCAGGTGGCCAAGAAGACCAATGGCAGCCTGGCCTGTATCAAGAATAGTGTGGCCAGCAGGACCAGGAAAATGATTCTTTCGCTGTACTCAGCACTGGTGAGGCCACACCTTGAGTGCTGCGTCCAGTTCTGGGCCGTTCAATTCAGAGAGGATATTGAGGTGCTAGAGTGTGTCCAAGAAAGGGCAGCGAAGAGGTGGGGTACTGTAATGGGGTGTAGCCTTTTCCAAGTCAGGCCAAAGAATCAGAAGGGAAAAGCATACGTATCAAAAATTTAGAGGAATCTAGAGTTATTGAATGAATTATTAAAGTCTGAAGGGAAAATAAGATAAGAGTCAAAATGAGCAGATCATCACAGAAGATCAATAAATGTATGCAGAATTTTGTAAGCAGTTAACAAAACAATTTAGGATTTGGTGGTGTGACAAAATGTTTAATTACCCAGATATCCTTTGAGAAAGGTATAATAGAGTAAGTTTAACAAGCATTCACTGGCGACTTTTTTCCTTTTAGTAATGTCATAGTGGTTTGATTTTTCTTTTTTTAGAAGGAAAATGAAAGCAGCTTGCTGGAAAGTTTCTATAGATGTAGTTTTAAATAGTGAGAAACCAGCTAGGAATGGCTAAGTGAAAGGCAACTTGATTGATGTGACAGTGAAATGATGGTACTCACAATGTTTAGTAAAGAAAACAAAATAGAAACAGTGGATGTCAAGAAGCAGACTCTGAGAACTGATAGAACTAAATGTCTCAAAGGAATAAGGATTGAAAGGAAAGCTTTTTAAAAAACAACAAACCTCCCACCCCCTCAACTTTCAAACTCATTTTAAAAGTCGGCGGTCAGAAGTGAGGGTAATCCAGTTGCAAAAGAAGGCTTGGAGCTCATTTGTTGATTTCAAACACACTAAGACATTATATGAAAAGGGAAAATAATGCATTAGTAAGGTAATATGGATAAATATAAAAGAAAAATACCAGTTTAGAGAGAGAATTTTCATAAAGGCTAAGGCTCATAGGTGCTGAAATGAGCAAGGTATGTCAAAGAAAGCAACATTGAATGTTAGAAAATCTTTCTACTAAAAGGAAGACCAAACCTGTTTTAGGTCATGCTAAGGACAAAGTTCGTAATTTTTTCTTTTTTTCTTTTTGCATCATGCTTTGCTGAAAAATTTTATACAAGCTCTAAACTTACTATTTCTAGTATCAGTGAAATAGCATCTCTATCCATAGCAAAAAATCCCCCCAAAAGTAAGATAGATTCTCTACATAGACTGGGTGTTTTCTAATTATCTGGTTGACAGGCTTCATGAGACGTAAATTACTGCAAGAAGAAATCTCAGAAATATTCTTAGTCAAAATTAAAAACGGCCACAAGAGTGGTTACTGAGAGATAGCAAATGGGAAAGAAGTGCTTATTTTTTTAAAAATAAGGAAAAAATAACAAGGATGAAACAGCAAACAGATTTTTCAAGAAAAATAGTATAATGAAAAAGGACTTCTTATGGCAGTGTAGCAGAGGCCATTTAGATAGAAGGAGTAGATCAATGTTGGGTTCAAATCAATTTACGCATGCAGGCTAGAAACATTAAATGTTCATTGTGGAAAAGTCAGTGAAACATGACTGTGAAGGGATTTTTCCTTGGCTCAATTTTATTATGAAATTTCATTTATGACCTGGAAATTGAAATTAACAATATGCTTATTAATTTTTTTGGTAGCATGAGGTTGACAGATGTGTCAGTATCTTAAAAAAAAATGGGTATTGTATAAAAATGGTCCAAAAATAATTAGAATACAATCCATCAAGGTGCTGTAATTAGAAATAACAGCACAAATACAAAGGACAATACCTGTTTAGGTGGAAAGTTTCTCAGGTTTATAGCTGTGCTGGTTTGGCCACAATCTAGCAATATATCCTCTGTTACAACCACCCTTCCCCCCCCCAGCTTTGGGAAAAAGGGAAATTTTCCTCGAAGGAAAGTGAAAGAGCTAAAAACTATTTATTTAACAAACACACCAGAAAAGGATAATAATGGTAAATAATGAAATCTCTTGCTGTAGAGAGAAACCTGGGAAGATTTCAGAGTCTTTCTGTAGGTGTGGTCTCTCTCCTCCTCAGAGCTGGGTGAGGGCCCACCCCCTCGGGCCTCGGGGAAGATTCTCCCGATGTGTTCTGATGTTGTTGAAGCAGTCCAGAAGAGAAGAAGGGAAAAAACCAAAGTCCCGGGAAACAAAGTTCAGCTTTCCGTCTCATGCTGGGGAGACAAGAGAAAAAATACCCCAAAAAACTGGCTGAAGAAGCAAGCAGGATGCTCCCCCCATGCTAGCGCAGCCAGAGCACACAGAGGAGTGTAATCTCCGTGTCCTTGAGACACTGCTTTGAAAAGTTTGCTTGGTCATTTTTTTTTCTTCCCTCTCAAGCTCAGTTTAAAGGCACAGAAAAGGCACAAAATTAATTGTTTGGCATAAAGCCGTGATAGGGGATATACATGATGGAGTCACCCCAAGACAATAGCAGATCCTGAACTGCCTGAGTCATGTTGCAAAAACTGTGAACTATCATACTGTGATGCATAAAGAAGATGGGCTTCTGTTCTGTGCAGGTTTGTTAGGTCTCAGTTAGAATCCCATATTCTGTTACACAAACCTCAGTGAAAGAGCAGTGGACTGGGTGGTGTGAGAGCAAAGGAGACCATTGAACAATGTCTAGATGCCTAGATCACAGACCTAGAAAATAACTACACCAATATGGAAAGACCTGGGATGAGTAGAAATTAATGAGAGAACTCTTGGGAGGATGTGGTAGCAGTCTTCAAATATGCACTTCTGCAAAGTGGAATGCAGGAAATGGTTTCCATAATGAAAAGGCAAAAGAGAAATTGTGCTTCATTTAAAAAAAAAAAAAAATCCAGATTAGATATTAAGAAAACAGTAAATAGCTTGGGCTTTTAAGTAACCTTTATCCACTAGGGGCCTGAAAAGACATTAGACAAAAGCTACATTGGAAATGGCATGAGGATAGTTAAATATTTCTTGAGGGCTTGGAATAGGAGATCTTTCATGGTCTCTTCTAGGTGATTTTTCATGTTTCTTTTCAAAATATCTAATTTTCTTTACAGGCAAGAGGAGATGTCACAGAATATCATAAAAGTTAGAGCTAGATGCAGTGACAGATAGCAGTAATAGGGACACTGCAATCCTCAAAAGAATTGGTTGTTTCAAGATCTAGAGTGGATATGTTGAATAAGGCATTATGGGGAGGGTACAGTTTCCCTAGATTATCAATAAATCTGTACCTGTGAAATGCTGAATACAAATTATATCTGAAGGCACTCCAGTAACTTCAGTCATCTGTAAAACATCCTCAGTTAGTAAAGAAGAGAATTGAGATAGGCATTTATTCATGAGAAGAAGGTAGATCAACAGGTACTGTGCAGTGTAATTTATTTTTCGTTGTGTATTAACAGTGTATATAACATTGCCAAGTAAATGTTTTCTTTGATGTATTTTATCTTTTATTCCATTTTTAATTCTGTTCATTTGAAAGCTTTAGGTATGGATTCGAGCAGTCATGAAGCTTCAATAAAAGTTAAAAATGCTTTGCATCTCAGGTTATGCGGTATTAACTTAACCTGAGACCTGGAATTGTTTTCGTAATGTGAATACTTTATTGTTATAGAGTGAATAATTTAGGAAAAAATGTAGCTCTGGTACAGAAGAGTATTTTCCCAAGCATTAAATTCAATTTTAAATCCAATTGCTGGTCTGCTAAGGCACATCTAGTAAATTTCTCATTGTCAAAGAAAACTCATACACCTCATAGACTTAGAAATCAGTGAAGCAAACTTCTCATTTTTGTACTAATATTTGAAAAAGGAGATAGGAAGAAAAGCAGAAGGGACAATGAAGGAGTTGATTGAGTATTAGTATTAATTTATAGTTCCGTGAATAAAGTAAGAGTTTTTAGCTAAGACTGAGAGGCCTAAAATAATCTTTGAGCTCTATGATTCACTTGGATTTCATGATGGGATATAGCAAGCATCAATTTAGTTTTATTGCACAGATGTTGTATGTCTAGGCTCTCCTACTAGAAATCTCTGGAGTTTTTCCTAAACTTGCAATCTGGGGCTTGTTCTTTGTGGTTGAAGAAAGAAACATTGTGAACTGGAGGAGGTTGTGGCTCTTAAGTCACTTGCCTGTATACTGTAGGGACTGACATGATATTTGGCACAAGTCCAATAAGTGCTTGGCAATTCAGTTGCCCCTAAAACAGTCTGGAAAAAAAGTATATTTGAGGGTAGTGATCAACAAGGCTGGCAGACAGGACTCCTTGTCCCGAGAGGATGGGGAGATAAAGCAGAAGTATGCAATTTCTGTAGGGGTTAATACAGCATNGTATATTTGAGGGTAGTGATCAACAAGGCTGGCAGACAGGACTCCTTGTCCCGAGAGGATGGGGAGATAAAGCAGAAGTATGCAATTTCTGTAGGGGTTAATACAGCATTAAGAATACAAGTATTGTATCACCCTCTGCCATCTCTCAGTCAACCTCGGGAACTATGACCGTGGCAGTGGTGCTAGCACTGGTAGTGGAGCCGTCATTAGAATGGATTCACCATGGACTGCACAAACTCTCTGGGGATCAGGAGTGGATTCCATGATACTTGGCCTACGTTGAGTTCTCTGTTGCCGTGCTTTTCCTTCTAGCAGCTGTTTTCATGATCGTTTATGTAGGGTTTCACAAACAGCAGCCATCACATTGGATGGCAATCCATGCACAGCCTTAGACTCAGACATTTACTTTATATATTTGACAAAGAGCAGTTCTGTACTAAAAAGTTCTTGGTAAACGTTTGACTTGACAACAAACACCAGTATAAAACTCAGATGAATTTCATCCATTCTTTCATGTTTGTCTGGTTTTTATGAATCTTTGCATTGTTAGCCATCTTATGAAACCCAGCAACTGGCTGATGATTTTAGCTTTTTTAGAACAGTTTTAGCTTTTTTAGAACAGTCAAGCAAATAGTGACTGTAGCAAGCCCAGAAGATGATGTTCATGAACAATGTGTTGTCAAACTGTTATGATGATTTACCGAGACTGTTAAAGGAAAATTAATTAACTTGGTGTTAGAAGATGAAATGTGAGATAGACAGTCTTCCTTGTGCTTATTGATGATGGCACATACAGTTTGAGTTTTTTAAAAGAGCTTTAAAATCTTGTGTTGGTTAAGAGTATTAAATTTCTGGCATTGTGTGAATGTTTTTCAGATGCTCCTTTGTAAGTATTTCAGGGTTATTGAAGTTTAACTAGACTCAGAATGCAATTGGTGGAAACTAGCTCACAAATCATGTTTCATAAGCTTTGCTTTCCTATCTTTTCCTTCAGGAAAAAAAAGAGATGGGTGCAAACTAAAATACAAGATGTTCCTTTTAAACATAAGGGGGAAAAACCTCAAATCTTTAAAAGTGACTGAACACTAGGACAGGTGACTAAGAGGTTGCGGAATCTTTATCCCCAAAGAGGGTTGGAACCTGACTGGACATGGCCTGATCAACCTGCTCTAGTTGATTCTGACTTAAGCAGAGTATTTGGACCAGGCAATCTCCAGATACCCCTTCCAACCTCAACTATGCTATGATTCTGTGGTTCTATAAATGATAAAATGAGTCCATGTCTCTGAAGAAATCTGACTAAGTATTTGATACCTACTCATACTAACTTCTTTCAACCAAATGATATTTCTATTTATTATTTTATTGGACATACTGCATTGGTTGACTGTTTCATACTGAACAAACAAGACAAACCCAATATTCTTAATATTTATGAAGAAAGGAGGAAATACATTAAAAGCATAAATATGAGCGTTTTGGTTACTATGTGTATGAATACCATGCTTCACATGTTATAACTACTAATTGTATGATAGTAACCCTTGACTTTTGGCAAGGTTGGCATAACGTACATGGTCTGAAAATTTAAAGAGTGGAATTTTGTTTAGATATATTTATCTTGTTTTTGGAAAATACACTGGGTAAAGGTGCTAGAGGATATAGATGTACTCTAAAGGTCTTGTGATTTACAGGAAGAAAATCCTCTGAAGCAGGGAAATACAAACAAGTATTTAATACTGCTTTACAAGAATTTCTCTTATATTCAGATGCCAAGGAGAGTGATGAGCAGAGAATTAAATTACAGTGGACCACCCTGAAGTGGTTTTGAAGCACCTTGCCCCGAGCAACCCTTTGAACAAGCCAAAATTAAAAAGAATTTTTTTGAATCCTTTTGCCCTTAACCTTCCGTAGACTGTGAGTTCCTTGGTGCTATAAAAAGATGCATGAGATAATCTCACATCTGGATATTGTCCGTGGCTCTACTCAAACTCCTTGTAGTTATAGGACAGGAAAACTGAAATATGCAGGTGCGAAGAGCATATCAGAATGCCTTGGCTTTACCTTGTGATATTTTCTATTGTCTGAAATGTTCATATGCTTGAAATGTAATGTTTTCATCAGGTAGTGCTGTAGAATGTCCAAACTAAAACTCAAAAGGTAGCTAGAAAGCTACCTTTTGCACTCATCTTGCAATGGTTTTAGTAAGTTTAGTAGTGCTGTAAATTTAATTACAGTTCAGTACTTTTATAGTGCCAGACATACTGTGCAATAGGTGCTGTGTAGATAGTTGGCAATTGTGGGATATATAGCAGTCAGGATTAGATAGCGATAAAGGAGTCACTGAACTGCACTAATAAATCAGACATGATTACAGTCTGTGTCAATGCGTATGTAGAGATTAGAAGATGTGTGCTGATGAATAGACCATAGACTTTCTGCTTATGTTATTTTTCTTTGTGTGAGGTAAGTGAAGAGAAAATGGTAGTATTAAGAGTATGGTCCTAAATTACATGAAATATGTAATGAAGGGAGTAATAATAGAGGAGGTTGAATTAAACGTTCCTTCAGTTTTGTGAGGTATTTCACCTCTCTTTTTTAGCTTTGTTCATCAATGTTTTCTCTTTCCAATATTTCGTAGTAATCTTACTGTTACATGGTTGTCAATAAAATACGTTGCTTTACTGTTCAAATAATGTAAAATTTAATCTCTTGAAGTGTCATACTGTGTCTAATTTCAGAAGAAATACAGAATTCAATTTTCTCTTCATTGTTTGACTTTTTTTTGTGCTTACCTTTCTCAAATTCTAATTTTTTTTGCTGTAATCTCAGTTTCGTGATCACTTGTGCGAATAGGAACAGCATTGTGCAAAAAGATTTGTTTGGGTCTGAGTTCTCATTTTTAGTATATACAATATTGCATAATTTGCCCATATTAGTATTCTTTCTTGCATCATATGACATATTTTATTCAAGGAACTCAGAATTCTCAGTCAATCTTTTGACTGAATTGTTTTATCCCTTTAATAGTAATTTTTTTCGAATAGATTAAACTGAGATACGGTTAAGTAGCTGAACAGAAAACAAATCTATAGAAAAGCCAGTATAGAAATTGGATTAAAAACGTAATTTAACCTTTTATGGGTACAGTATCTTTGGTCTTTATTTCCTGCATGATAGAAACTGTGTATAGAAGTTCTAGCAGCAATTGAGGTTTAGCAGGTTAAACTCCTCTTGTTTAATTTGCAGCAGCTTCAGAATAGCCACAGGTGTTTTTTAAATTTAGGATCAAGTTCACTTTTGTATTAGGATGAGGGATTGAATAAGATGTATTGTTAGTTCCTTGACTGTGTAACTGTTCTTGTCTCAGGATCTGTTGGCGTCTTTTCTGCAGTGCTCTAACTTCAGGCAGGCGTGTTTTTATACTGTAGCTGTAACCAGATGTAAGCACTAGGAGCGTGGCAAGGCTTTCACTCCTCCTCTGTGTCACACTATTCCCCTTTTTGCATGGGCAATACAGTACTTGCCCCTCACAGCTGTCCAAAAATGAAAAGATTCCCTCCCAGTAAAACTCTCAACCAAGTACTGCTCATCTGTTACAAAGAGGCCTCATTTGGAGAAAGAAAGCTGTCCTTTTATTGCTTATCTCATTATATTTGTTTTTATTACCAAATATCCACCACATTTTTTTTCCCAGAGTAGCCTTTTAAAGATTTCAGCATAACTTTTTTCCTGTGCCATGAGAAGAATAAATCTTAAGTTTCTCATTATAGAAATTATTAGAATTCTTTGATGAGTCTTGTTATTATTCCTGAATATTTTTAAAAGATTGATTTTTTTTCCCATATGGTTTGTTTCATGAACACATGGGTCTGGTTTGTGGTTTTGGAAGATACTGTGATCCAGATTTTTTTTGCATGTCCTAGAGTCAAATATTGGGATTTTACAAAATTCTGTAATTACATACTGCAGAGTAGGAATTTGCATTCTACACATTCACTTCACTTACTTATTTGTTCTTAATGCTTTATTATTTTGTGCTGGTTTCATTTGCAGCCTTTTCCTGTGCCCCTCCCAATATTTCTGGTTTTGTGAATAAGCCAGTAAATGATTTAACTAACTTGTTAGCATGTGTAGTGGGTATATGCATACATACTTGCACACCCATACCCCACTCCACATACAGAGATATAAATCAAGCGAGAGAGAGAGAGACTTAAATCACTGATTCCTTTTCATCTTTTCATTACTGAGCTGCCTTTTTTTTTTTTTTTTTTCTCTCAAGCAAGATGTAAATTTCTATCCTAGAAACATTATGAAAGAAAGGTAGGTACAGTGGCTTAGCACATTCTACCCTCCCACCTTGGGCAAGTCAGTTAAAGCTGTATTGAGTGAATGTATGTTAATTCCTTGGCTTTCTCTGCAGTTCAGGGTGAGGATTATGTGGGTTTAGAATAATATTCAGAGCAGCCAGTTTACTGAGCTGGGAATAGCCTAAGGCTAACTTTTAAGAGGGAAAATAACCAAACTCAGAACCCAAACGTCTGTGGACTCACCCTTTCTGGAGTTCGGGGTTTTTTTATGTGGGCTCCAGTCCGGTGCCTTTGTCTTCTTAAGATCTAAAACCTAGAGGAATTTTCTAAAGCTAGGCACTTTTAAAACATTTTTGTTTCAAACGAGGAAGAGCTCATCTACTCAATTTATCTCATGGTTCAAACATTCACGTGGCAATGGGGGAACTAAATTTAGTTCTTTGTAAACCTGCTGTTTCAAACTAGAAGTGTGGTCTTCTAAGAGAAACCTATTCATTCTCGATAAGCTGTGGAACAGATTTGGTGCAGTCCTGTTCATGGCTGTTGATGAAACTGTGCTCTGTCATGTGGAGAAAGCCAAGCCAAAGAGAGCATGCCTAAAAAGGTGCAAGATGTTGTGACACAGTGCTTAGCACTTCCAGCTCTGCGTGGCAAGACTGAAGTGCCTTAATCCTCTTTCCCAAGAATGACTTGAGGAAAAAATAGAAAAGTACTTATGTCATGTCCCTCCCCTTGTTATTTTCTCTGTATTCCATTTTATGGCTTTTTACTATGGTGCCTGACAGCCTATAGCTCCCAGTAGCCAATATTAAACTGGCTCACATAAAGTTACAAATGACTCACCCATGTAAGGAATATTCCAATAATGCATAAAATAAAACATAGACTGTGTCAAATGCATCAAGTGCATTTAAATAATTCCTGTATGAAGTGGTGCTTAGTACTGTAAGGGGATACATGTGTGAATAGATTCCATAAGGCAAAAACAAGTCAATTGTGTGTCCTGCCAGGCAGACCAGTGAGATCCACAACAATTCATTCTTAAAATTCCAGAAGGAATGAATTTCTGATGTCTCTGGAAAAGATACAATATCATTGTGTGGCTCAGATCCATTATGTGTCTTTCTTAATTAAAACTCATTCATCTTAGGAATTAAATATAACTCTCAAATCGTGCCAGCCAGGCTGGTATACATGCGTGCAGTCACATTGTAAAGGTTATACTGCTACACAGCATCATCCTTCCAGACTATAGCTGTAATCAGCCTTGATAGTTACATACACTTTTATGTCTGAAACAACAGGTTAGATGTTTATGTATGTTTCTAATATTGTCATTAGCATGAAAAAATCAGATATGTGGAACTTCCATCTCTTCTAGTTTCCTTTTATTGTTTCTCATGCAGCATAATAGTGCTGGAAACTGCTGCTGCTCTATGTGTTTTCAGAGATGTATATCGTTCTATGAACATATGTTATACTTGTCTTAGTTTGATATATAAACTGTTTTTCAATCTGGTCCTTGGTACATTTCATTTGAATAGTTTGCCCATCTATCCTGGAAGTCTTTTAAATGTTTGAAATTTTAATAAGCCTAATGGAAAAACATGTTAGCCTAAGCAGTGAGTATCCTTGGTTAAAGAAGTTATGATTTTTAAATATTTATCATTCACCCTAAGCTCCTATGTTTTGTTTAAAAAAACATGATCAGTACTTTTATCAATGTATTTCAAAAGGAACTCTCTATCTGAATTAACCTAATGAATAAGTAGGTTTCTCCTAACTGCCTGGAAGAAGCACATAAAACACTTGACTCTGTCACTGCCTAGTGATTCAGTAGCTGTGATTCCACACAACTGAGAGTAGTGTAGTGTCCTCTAAAACCAACAATGTCATCATTAATTCATCAGAAACACAGCTGTGAACTTTGGTTGTTCTTTTTTACCAAAGCAACTGGGCAAAAACATTCCAATGTGCAGTAAAGAAAGTTCCAAGCAACTGGGGTGCACAGTGCTTTGTGTTTAAGCCATTGACCTTGTAAAGTGATCACACAGACTTTTTGTAAATTAATCTTTCAGATCTTATGAGTGACATGTGAACTTTGACTTCATGGGCAAAAGACAGACTTCAGCTTCAGCAGTCACCTGTATCCCAAATGCATGATAAATTTACATAACTTTCTTTTGAAAAACATGAGCCTTTTGATGCTTTCATGTCTTTTACTAGGGGAAATATTAGACTTTTTTTCCTTTTTGTGCAATGGTGTACATCATTGAGTATAAATGGGATTACCACAAGCTTCATTTAAAAATATATTTTAGCACTTCCTATTGCAAGTATACATTTCAAACTGCAAAATATTAACTTTTCTCTGAGTTACATGCAACTGTATCATTTTACATTTCTGTAATTTGTTTGTTGTTTCTAGAATTGTTTTAATTTCTCTAAAAGCAAAATTTCTTAGAATCAATATTTACTCAGCTGTTTTGAATTGCATTTTACATATGAGCACATTCTGCAGAAAATAGTTGAAAAATTCAAACACTAAAATACTCTTCTATCATCAAGACATTATTTTTTAAACCATGAGTCTTTTTACTATAAAGCCTTCTACATGAGTGTAATTATTTTTTGTCCCTGGTGCAGAAAAGCTGGTATGCTTATGCTTAGTATATGCTGTTTGGGCAATCTGGTTTCCTGTACATCTGTCACTTGGCTTGTGGCGTGTTCCTTGATGATGAGGCAGAAGTACAGGAACCTGCCCAGTGTAATTTTGTGACCTGTTGAATGCCATTGTTGCTTCTAGTTA
Source organism: Ifrita kowaldi (assembly GCA_013398055.1). NCBI lineage: Eukaryota > Metazoa > Chordata > Aves > Passeriformes > Cinclosomatidae > Ifrita > Ifrita kowaldi. Next base: position 142,935 of record VZRS01015211.1, read on the forward strand.
CAAACATGCAGCCATCTCTTATCTACCAGGCATAGATTAACCAGGAAATAAGTAAGTGGAGAGAATGAAAAGTGTACTACAGCAATGTGTTGTGTTCCTTTTGGTCCATAGCTTCCACAGTCAGATCAACTTACTGTCTCTCTAAACTGAGTAAAGGCTTTCTTGCTTTTTAGCTGTATGCAGATACCTGTGCTTCTGATTACATGAACCAGGGTAATAACAATAAGGAACTGCAACACTTTGAATGCGTGTACTTTTTTAATTGTCCTTGCTACAGGACATGAGGAAAAGAACAACCGAAGATGCTGAAAGTGGTTTTTATTGCTAACGCCTAGGGAATTGAAAACTATTATAAAGTTAGTGGCAGAAAGTAGCTGAGGTTTTCCCTCATTGCCTCGGAAGAAAAATAGAGAGGTTTGCTCTCTTACCTGTTCTTAAAATGTTTATGCTGTTTCTAGTTTGGCAAAGACATAAAATACATGGGTTTTGGTTATAATAATATATGAAATTTATCATGCCAGCAGGAATGTAGTCATTAGTACTGTTGCACATTTACTTTGTTAGACAAGACTGAGGAAAAAGTGTGTTTTAATAAACAAACAAAACTGAAGTTTACTTTAACAACTAGACTTCCTGAGCAATGCCTTCTGTAGCTAGAAAAGTAATAATGTTATAATTTAGCACTTTTTTGTGTCTTTGTAAAAACAGCTGCCAAACATCAAGTGGTAACAATAGATTAGGACTCGTATTATCTTAGACTCAGCATTTTACTGTTATTGTTATGTGGTAAATGAGAATTTTATGGTAATATATATTTGAATGTTTCAAGCTTTAACTCCTGTTCTTATACTTACTGAAAGGTTTTGTGCCCCGCCCCCTATCCAAAATCAAGAACGGGTTCAGGAAGGCTTGAAACTCCAAAAAAAATGTTTTGCCTGGGGCAATATTGTTCATCACGTTCTTCCTAAAGGCTTTTGGGCTTTCCTTTTGAATGGAAATACAAGAGCCAGATGCAGTTACCTCATTTCAAAATACCCTTTCATTCTTCAAAAAGAAAAAGCTTCATATTTTTCTCTTTCTTTTTAAAAAATGTTATTTCAGCACTCCATAAAATATATGCCCACATTGACAAACACAGCTACAACCTGACATTCCCTGTAGAAGCTTTGCACTTGCCTTGTGGCAACAGGCACCACCAAACAGAACTGATAAAGAATTTCCTTTCTCTAGCCTCTCATATGCAGAGACAAAGATGTGGCACAACTATCCATACTCATTTATCTATACTTATGTACAGGGATCTTTCCCTTAAAGACAATGACAGTTTCATAGATTTTAGATGGGCTCTTCGTTTATGAGTGTGATTATCCATGCCATGAATTGATAAAGTCAGAAGTATTTCAGAAGCAGTAAATGGCCTTGTGTATCTATAGCAACAGGCACCTATGGGAAGTTGATTTTTTTTTAAAGAGACTTAATAGTCCTGAGACTGTGAGGTGGGATTCTATATTTGCAATTCACACAATTACAAATATTGATAACTTCTCTTTCTTATTCCCATAAATTGTGTAATTTTTGGTAATGTTAATGCTCTAGATTTTAGCAGTGCCATAATTGCACTAGAATTTTTGCTCCTATTAAAACCCAAACCTTTCTTTAAAACTGTAAAAATTAAAAGATTAAAACAAGAAAAAAATTGTAGTTTCAACTGTACTAGACCTGATATTTTTGGAGAGGTATGCTGTCTCTCAATGTTTTAATTCTTGCATTTGCCAATACATGGCAATACTGTACATGCTGTTATATTGACCTTGTGGGAGCAAGACAATGAAATGCTAAACCTGTGTGATACATTACAGGTGTTGTTATTTAAAGCTACCTGTCTTTGCAATTCCATATTTCATTATATTTCTTCATGATAAGTTTCTGAAAAGTAGTATATTTTATAGCTTTTTCTGTGACTTGCCAAATTTCTTTTGTAATACTGATTTCTATTTCTTCCCATTTATTCTCTTTTGGCTGAGTATCCTTTTAATTGTGTTGTCAGAAATGCTTCAGTTTTAAAACAGTAATTAGTAAGCAAAATTCTAAGTGTTCTGTCTTTAAATTTTAGCTGGGTTGAATTACAATCCACGATGCTGGTGTCTCTTTGCTGCCTGCAAGGACCGTGGGGAGCTACAGTTGACATTAGCACTTGGCTGAGGCTCTTGATTTAGGTGGTCTGAATGTGAAACAAAGAGAGGATGTCAAAAACTCTGTTAGAAAACCACATTTGTCAAAGAGACTTTGCTTTACCTTAACTTGGATAACTGAGATTATCCCCTACCTGTATTACTTCATTGGAGAACCCTGTTTGTTTCTGTATCTTCTTATTCTACATATAGCAGACCTTCCTTCATGTTATACTTCTGCTATCAGAAGAGAGTATTTACGCCTTCAAAATATGTACTGCAGGTCAGGTTTACCATATAGGTTAATATGTTATTTAGAAAAAGTAAATATTTAGAGGTGCCTGTTGCTATTGATACACAAGGCCAGTTAAGAGTCACTTTAAAAGATATCTCTAAGGAGTATCAGAAAATTGAGTCTGAAGCTTCTGTCTGTAGTTGCTTTAGATGAGTCTTTATGGCCTGCTGCTCCTTGGGCCAGTTCTTTCCATATTTAGTAAGACTAAAGTGCACTTAACTGCATAGGTCACCTAAATCATGTGTTTGTGGCTTCTCTGTTTTCATAGAATTATAGAAGGATAGAATGGTTCGGGTTGGAAGGGATTTGAACATCATCTAGTTCCAGCTGCCCTGCTGTGGCTAGGGACGCCTTCCATTAGACCAGGTTGCCCAGAGCCACATCTAACCTGGCCTTGAACACTTCTGTTCTTGAACATTTTCTGTTCCTCCAGTAGATTATAGACCTGTAAGCATTCTTAAAATCTCTAGATACTTTGTTGCAGTTTTAAAATTGCTGTGTGAGAGGGTGATCCCCTTATGCTACACTATCTGCTTCTTGGAAAAAAATATTAAGCCAATATGACCAAAAAAAAAAAAAAAGGGAAAAAAAAAAAAGAGATGGGGTTTTGTAACAGAAAACAGCTGCAACCACATCAAGGCATTTTTGTCTATCCTACTGGCTTTGCTGAAAATTAAAGCCACAACTTAATATTCAAGGAAGAGATTTCTATGGAATGAAATCTGTTAAATGCTTAATAACAAACAGTTAAAAACACAAAATGGGATGTTTAGGAAACTGGTTTTGAATGCTTAATAGCCTAGATTGCAGAAGTTCTGCTTCTTCAGTAGAGGCTAGAAAATGAGTCTTATTCTGAAGAATGGATTGTAAATACCCGTTCAGGAATTTGTGTCTTATATTTTCACACACCGTCAGTGTGTTTAGTTAAAGCCAGCTTGCTTCTATCATAAGAACTATTGAAACTGTATGAAATCAAGTGCTCTAAAAACAGGGAGTTATCCATTTGTTAAGAAAGATTTTAGAACTCAGAGAAAATTTTTACAGGTGGATCATATAGGGAAAAACGCTTAGGTTTTTTCTATCTGCAAACACAGTAGATTAGAAGAGCTAATTTTGAACAAATCTGAAGTTAGAAGAGTTTGCAAAACATCTGTTGACAGCCTTGGAGTAGATGGATTTTCAGATTCAAAGTGATTTAAATCAGAGACTTTTATCATAGTTTAGTATTTAAATGAAGGGGGATTTACATTATGATTCATGCAGCTTTTAAAATTCTTAAACTTCGAAATTACATTCTCTAAGGAGCACTGAGCTCTTACTGTTTAGGGACTAGTAGGATATCCAGTTATAGAGGCTCTTTACATCAAGTCAGTACCTCTTTGCCTTAGCCAGGAAAATATACTCTATGCACATTTAATTAGACAATTTAATATATATTTATTTAGAATTGTAGTTCTTATCTTTTGTTCAGTTAAAGGTACTGAATAAAATTGCTTCCTTTGTTAATTCCTGCTTACTTGAAATTTGTGTCCTGATGCTAATGATGAAAGCTGGAGTAAAATTGAGTAACAGGACAGCGTTGAAACATAATGAAAGTAAATTTTTATTAAACAATATATACAAAAGTCAAATATGCTATACAATTATAACCGGTGTTTGGACCTTAGGGAAAATGGTACAGTATAACATGATGCATAAGTCTTATGTTATATTAGCTCCTAAAATGACAGAAAAAGCCATCATGCTAATAGCAATAAATATTTTAATGAGTTATATGTGATATTTTAATGCTTTATGTTGAATACAATACTGCTTAGGGCTTAAAGGTTACAAATACCATATTTGGTTCAGTTAATCAAAATGGAGCTTCAAAGTCATAATCTTCCTCTGATGTATATATACTCAGTTGAGAAAAATGATGATGCAGAGAAATTTTCAGTAACTTGAAAAATACTTATTTTTTTATTACAATACATGCCTGATAGAAATGTTAGAAACTTTAAGCCTGTGTGACATTTCGATTTCTGTTTCCTAAAGTCACCTTCTTAAAACTTGGTGAGGATATACAAATTTAGATTTTAGTGCGCATGGGTGAGAACTTGGTAATATATAAGCACCTAGAAAATGTTATACAACCTGTAGATCAAAAGCTACCATGAAATGAAGTTAAAATTGAAAGTGAGGGTAAAAAGTACAACTTGTAGCAGATATTCAGAGATAAAGCTTTTTGGGTCTTTAAAAATTATGGAATTTCCACAGACTTCCAAGAAATAATTCCCACTTACAGCCATCCCACTTACAAACCTCTTCATTATGTCCTAGTGTAGTACCATGTAAACGCCGCAGCTGCGAGCAATGTAGCTTAGCGTCTATGGTGTCAAATGAAAAGTAAATAATTTCAAAAGATCTTTTGGCTTCCTTTTTTTTTTTTTCCTACTTCTCTTACCTCTGGAAACCAGTTGCTTTCTCTTTCTAAAGTTTACAATGTGGCATAGCTGACGAAACACAGTTTTCCTTTATTTGCACGTTAAGCCACAAGCAATTGACCTGGTATTTTTGAGAAAGATAAAATTAAAACAAGTGTTATGCCTCTTTGTAATGACTAAAATAGGCATGTTTATGATGAGTTCTTGGAGGTAAAACTAATTTAATTGTTTTTACCTGTATAACCTATAGACTACCTTTAAAAATCTGCTGCAATTATCGTGTCTCATCTTCACGGTCTTCACCTACTTTGCTACTCTAAATAAGATCAAAACTGTATAAAGTCATGTCTCCTTTTGATTTCTGTTAAAATTTCTCTTTGTCAGAGAAAGAGGGGAAAAAATGTTAGGGTTTTTATTTTCAATTTCTTAATGAAGTTCATTTTCTCTTCTAAAATTCTTAAATTGGTTTTTTAGTGGAAATTTTTTATTATTCCATGAGGCTGATAATCATTTTGATGTTGAGGTTCTGATGGCTCATAATGTTACAAGTTGAATTTTCTTTTCAGACAGTGATGTTACCAGATGCTCACTAATCTCATCCTCTTTTTGTCTGGTGCTTCTGTTTTCTTGCCAAGATACTTCTGTCCTTTCTGTTTTTTGTCCCTTCTTGTTTCTTAGCAGCAGCAGCTACCAAAAGTTGACTAGTAGACCTTTTCATTCTGCCCTTGCACAAACAGAAACAGTGGAAAAAATAAGAGAAGGGAAAATTTAACTAACAGAAGGAAAGACAGCAGAAGGAGGGAGAAGCAGAAGCAGGAGATTTTCTCCTATGGCTTAGGAGTCCTGTTCGCTCTTGAAGATCTGTGCCTTTCCTGTAACACTACAGAAGTCCCCAAGCCCACTAGACATAAGTATGAAACCACCAGATGGTGAATCATGATTGTAGCACAAAGAGCTCTTAATTTCTGAATCCATTATTCAGCTTTCACTCTCAGTTTTTAACACCGTCAAATCCATTCACTTTACGGGCCACTCCAAAAACATGCTCCTTGAGTTGTGGGCATGTTTCTGGTCTACTCCCTTTAATATTTTCTGTCATGACGTTCTAAACTAACCCTTCTGAAACAGCCTTACAGAGGAAAGATTAACTTTTTTCTTTTACATTCATTAAGCTTTTTCTCTTAACATAGTGTTTGTAAAACAAACCAGCAACCACTAGAATCAGTAAAATGACGTGCTGAACACTTAATTTCTTTGTGAGAGTGGATGTGTGGGTCTCTGTACTGGGTTTGGCTGGGATTTTAATGTTTTTCATAGCAGCCTATTGGGTGCTGTGTTTTGGATTTGTGACCAAACAATGCTGATAACTCACCTATGTTCTAGCTATTGCTGAATAGCATTTGCACAGCATCGGGGCCTTCTCTGGTTCTCACTCTCCCCTCCCAGTGAATAGATTGGGGATGTACAGTAGGCTGGGATATGAGACAGATGACCCAAACTAACCAAAGAGATATTCCATGCCAATGAATATAACCTTATGCATAGTAATAAAAAGGGAAAAGAGAGGGTTCTACAAAGTTAATAATTTTTTGCTCAGGATTGGCTGGGTGTTGGTCTGCCCATGGGAGGTGCTGAGTGATTGCCTTTGCATTGCTTGTTTTGTTATCTTTCCGTCTCTTTGCTTATTAAACAATTTTTATTTCCATCCACAAGTTTTATTGCTTTTCCTCTTCCTTTCCTTTGCTCTTTTTGCTCTTCCTTTCCTCTTACCCTTTTCCACTGGGGTGAGAGGGTGGGGAGTAGGCAAGCAGCTGTGTGGTGCTTAGCTGCCTGCTGGGGTTAATCCGCAATGGACATATTACATTAATTTAAATCAGTTTACGAGTTATGGACACCAAACTGACTTCTGTGGTGCAAAAGAACTTTAGGCTTTCAACATTTCTGGAAATTGTAAGAAGCTCTTCCACAATGACATGATGTGTGTGGTTTTTATGCAGCATATTGATAATATTCCACTGTTGCACTGACCAGTACTGCTCATAGATAAGTGCATGGTGCTTGGGTGTGATGCAGAAAGGTGAGACCTTGGAGTTGATAGTGCACATTGAGTGGAGTAATGTGGAGATAGAAGGCAAGGATTGCCTTTTCAAAACAGAACAGAGCTGTTTGAGAAATTGTCAATTAGTTATTAAATAACTAAAACTTAGAAAACTTCCCTGTGCTGATCTGTCAAAAATCTGAACTCTGTCTCAATAAATCAGTATTCTCTTAAAATGGAGTAGTTTATCAGGAAGAAAGCAGTTACCTTAGAATTGACTGTTGCAGTCTCACACACCAGTAAAAACATCAGCAAATTAGAGCATCAAAGTAAATTACTTCAAGCAAATAAAGTATCATGAGAACTATTGATTGCAGCACCTTCAGACTAGGGAAAAAATTTCCACGTTTATAGATGTGTCAGCTACATGAGTCCTTAAATATCCTGACTTTGTAGTGCTTGTTCATTTACTGTGTGTCATTTTATGATTATTTACTATAATTAGAAATAATCCTGACATGTTAGCTTTCTCCCCATGGTAAAAATCTGATAAGGGCTTTCAGTGTTAGTCTGTTTTTGTTACTGTGTAGATGTAGAAAGAAAGCCTAAAGATTTGAACTTGAAAACTTGTAGTCACAGCAGGGCTGTCCACAGCGAACTACAAGTTTGCATTCCTACCACATGCAGTAAGGTTTTCTCTATAGACTCCTGTCACGGAGGAATTCAGCAAGGAACAAGAAATCTTCAGTCAGAGGAGGGCCACAAGTGTGTGAAAAGCTAACCACACATAAACAGTAAAGGTCATTAGCAGGCTCCTAAACTCCTGGCTAGGAATTAGTTTTTTGGATCATTAACGGTAAAAAAGCCTAGGAAATGAATAGGACTCAGTGTCCTATTAAAAATTAGCCAGAACAATTAAAAGGTTTTCTAGTTTTTAATGGAAACCAGACCTGATACCTCATTTTCCCTTGTCTAGTGGGCTGTTTCTGCATTTTGAATGACATGAATTTTATGTCCTTGTATTTTTAAGGAAATATCTTGAAGTATTTATTCTGTATAGGAGTTGTAAATTATTTACAATGAGGGCAGTGAAAGCTTGGGAGATACAGAATCCAGTGTCTCCCTTAGACTGTGTTACTGATTCCAAGTGACTCTGAACCATTACAGTTAGTTGTGACCGGATTGCTTCTGGTGTGTGCAATATATACTCTGCAGACTCCTAATGCAGTTGTTGTATTATGCAATTCCATGAGTTCAAATGCTCATTTGGTTGCAAATGCACAGCCTTTTTTGCCGTGAGATGACTTTCCCTATGGTGTTTCCCTTAACTCTGTTTCCTGATTTCAACAGCAGCATTTCTGCTTTCATTTCAATGTAAATGCCTGACTGCTGAGTGGATGACTGATGGCTATTTATCTTCTCCTCCACTGTGTATTTTTCCTGAAGCCTATAGTCATCTCTTGAGTTTGGCAAAAGAAAATAACAGTGCGCCTTTAGTATTCTAAAATGTAATTTTTGGAGAGGTTTATTAAATACTGTCCTTATCTTCACATGTGTGTCTTACAAAAAATCCAAAGGGAGAAAGAGAGAAAGAGAGAGAGAGAAAAAAGAAGGAACAAAGGAATGTTTTACACTGTCTGCTTTGGCTGCAGGCCTGCCACTCTGGAGAAAAACAAGCCCACTAGTTCCCAAACTTTTTAACTCTGTAGTTGTTTCCCTCACTTCCCTCCCCATATGTCTTAGGCTCTAAATCTTCCCACTTACCCCTCTGGTAATAATCAAGGTAATCTATGAATACAAGCCATATGATTTTCCTGAAATTAAAAAAAAGAAGAAGAAAAAATTTTGCATGAAGGAAAAGGGAGTGTAGATAAATGGGTTGGGGATGGGGGAAGTAAAAGGACCAAAGAAAGGCTGGACAAGATGATCTTCCTCACAGTGTTAATCTTGTACTGATCATTCATTTGCTCCATATACATAATTCCTTTCTGCAGTGAGTGAATTGCCCTGTCATTAACATAAAATTAGCTCCAAATGATCTTGGCCAAGAGCTTTGAAATATATTAGTATAGAACCACACACTCAAAACCATGTGAGAATCCATGTGGATTTCCAGATGTGAGAATCTTCTGTGTTACAAATATAGCTATGTTTACGTAGCATAATCTGCTCTCGATGCAGCTGTGCTTCCAGTAGTGGTCTCTTATGTTAAGATCTTCCTGTGTGAATGCATCGTGTTTCTTCCAGTGAGTCCATTCTGATAATCTCTTCTTGGAAACAAGTGTCCTGCAAATTAAAATACTTTTTCAAGAAATGGAAGGACTTGAGCATGGGCTAGTAGATTAGATTAAAAGTGAAAATATGAAAAATTTCATGTTTCATGTTTTATTCATCATAGTGTTTTGATACTAATTGTTTTTCCCTGAGTTATTTCTCATCAGTGAGCACTTTCTGCACTAGGATTAAAATTTAGAAGCATAAACAGAGTTTGAAGACATCATAATATTTTGCATGTTATCTATGTAAGTGCTTAAGCTTGTGGTTTGATTTCAGTTATATTATCAAAAATACATTGATTGATAACAAGATTAGATGAATCTCAATATAATTACCTGATACTGTATTCATCTAAATAAAGATCTCTACCCATAATGATAGTCTGTTGATGCTCTTTTTCTCCCTCCCCCGCCCCCCCTTTTTTTTTTTTGCACGTTTAAAAGCCCTTAACATCTTGATTTCTTTAATGCAGTTGCCTTCTGTTTTATGTGTAAGAAGGAAACTTGGAGTGTCTTTGGGAAGGAAATTGATATCTGCTACTACTGGGTTAAATAACTCTGTAGAGCTGAGTTTATACACATCAGTTAGTGCCTGAACTGTACGGTATTTGGTCTGTAGCAGTGATTATTAGCTGTTATTAATGTTTGAATATATGAGTACAGAATGGTGTCTGAAGGTAGCCTAAAATGTCATTCTCTTTCACTTTGTAGTGTCATCTTGTAATTTTTATTAGCCGCAAGTTTTTCAAAGAAATACTCTTTCCTTCCTGACTGAAAACTGTCCCCATTGACAAACATGAATAATCAGTTTTCGGGTGTAATCCGTACACCCTGTGGGACTTTGGCTGTAGCCAAGTCATGCCATATATATCAAACAGGATAATATGAATCCAATAGTTGGATCAGAGACCTTCAGGGAAAAAAATACCAGCTAAACATCTGATATTGATCTCTCCTCTGAAATGACAGTAGCTCCATCCTCTAGCGCAATGTAAAGTAAATTCTCTGTAGAAGTCATTAAACAATGAATAAAATTTTTGTTTTACATAAATCACTATAGCCTAAGAGTTCATTAGTGTGTCAGCTGATCCTTTATGTCTTGGCAGCTGGGTAAAACTGAGATTTTGATGGTAGAAAGCATTTTTTTCTATTAAATGTTGCATAGTGTTTCCAACATTTTTAATATATATTACGATATCTTCTACAGCTCTTATTTAATAGGCAAATGTATTAGACCTATCTAAAAATAGTCTTGTACTTATCATTATAATCTTTAAATTGTCAGGGAATATTGTGCTTCTCTGTTTTTAGGAGCATTAAAGATTGTAAAAGCTGGAAGTAACTCCCTACTGCTAACCTCTTTAAGCAAAATATCCTTTGCTATTCTTCACCATAACCAGCTAATATCAGTCATTATCTTTAATAACAAATTTTAAGAAATTTCCAGTAGAGGAGACCTGTGTGATAAAAATCATGGGAGTGTGCCACTCTCTGATTAAGATATTAACAAAAGATACATCTTTGAACTATGCAAGCAGTGACAGCTTGAAGGAAGCACTAAAACTGTCCTAAAGAAGATGGAGCTTTCTTCTGTCACATGCCATGGGTCATGCTTGCCATGGTGGGTAACTGATGTGCTTTGTGTCACATGGTTGAGAAATGCCACTATGTGGTATTTCTACCGTGAGAGGCTGGGAATATTTCAGTCAGTATGTGACAATCTTTGTGGGCTGGTGCTGTCCAAAACCATTTCTGACCCCAGCTGCATTGCCCCAACAGTCTTTTAGCAACATGCTATTTTGCTTTCAATAACTAAAATCTTAAAGTGTGTGTATGTGTGTGTCTGTACATATTCACAACAAACCAAGATATATGAAAAGGTACATGCTTTGGTCATTAAAAAACCAGTCAGATCTCATGGAAGACTATGAAAAATCAAAGGCCCCTCAGTGCCTTGTGGACATCAGATTTCTGTCCTAACTTTCATCACAGAATCTATCTAGAACCTCGTGAGGATGCTGCATAAAATTTTTAATTATGGAAATGTATATTTAAATTCAGTTTGAATTGTAAAACATTGGTATTTGTTTAAGGATTCTGCCAGTGTATCTCTCAAGCTGTTTTATGGCGCTGCTTTTCATTAATTATATCTTGACAGAAGAAATTCTCGCCTTTTTTTTTTCAGACTGAAGAACAAACGAGCCTCTCTGAAGAGCAGCTTAAGACCCTTCTGGACGAATGTATGCAGCCTCAGAGAACAATAAGTAACGTTACCATGCCACAGTCTCAGGAATCTCTTTCTTTTGGATTAAGTCCCCCTTGTTACACAAGTCAAGACTCCACTCTTCACTCCACATCTAGTCTTTCCAAAATGTTAGTTGAAGACCATATTGTAGGGATGTTAATGGCTCAGGAAAAGGCTGGACTCGAAGACAAAAGCTTATGTGTTAATGCAGAGAGCAAAATCCCTGGCTACTATATCAGCAAAGCATTGGCTGGTAGTCACTTATCAAAGGATTCACTGGCCCAAACAGAGGAACCTGATGACCTAGAAGTTTTACAGAAGATGGAAGATAAGAGTATTACTGAAGGTTACTTTATGTCAAGAGCACTCAACACAAAAAGATTGAAGAAACCTTCTTTCTTGGGTGAACCATTATATTGCATCAGCATGAACAATGAGCCATCCACAGAGGCTGACATTCTCAGCATACCACTGCAAACCAAAGGAGGTGAGACTCTTAACAACCCTTCAGAATAGGCTTTTGATTATAATGAAAAAGCCTAAGCAGGTTCTCACCAAAGGTATGCACCAATACACACTGATTATTATGGTGGGGCAAGAATGTTCTTTTAGAAAACATAAAACTGCCAAAAATAATACACACAAAATAATGGAATGTTTATTAAAATTCTTACCCTGCAATAATTGACTAGGAGTTTTATGAAATGTATCAGTGATGTTGATGAATTCTGTCAACTGGAAAACAGTGTTGAAAACACATATGGATTATCTTCTTGGTTGTGGAAAGTCATGTTCACTGTTCTGTGGAGAGCAAATATTCTCCCAGTAGCTGGTAGAAAAATTCACACGAAAATCCAAGTGTTTCATGGAAGTTTTTAATAAGGTCGACTCGGTAGTATAGAAACAAACATGACCTAGCATTATTAAAGACAATAAACTGCTTTTAGGGATTTCAAATTTACACACATAAGATACCAGAATTAATAATACTTAATTTCTATAAATTACTTTTATTTTGGTAGAAGAAAGAATAGATTTTAACCAGCAAAAAGTTAAATTTTCTCTTTGTCTGATATTATAAAAAGATTGTGGAAATGTCTCTTGTTTTTATTTTCTTTACTTATATGTGATTACATAGTGATACTGTAATCTAAATCTATATTTAGATTTTTAGCCTAAGACTAGTTCACTTCCTGGAAAGCCAGCTGTTCAAATAAGCCAGATTTTAGGCAGGTAAACCTTTCATTTTTTTTCATAAAAGTTGTGACAGTATGAAGTTTGTGATTACAGTCTAATCTTACTAGAAATCAATACATTTTGCTGTGTTTGTCAAGATTGATCTTTGTTATACTGGTAATCTGTTCCGGATTTAGAGAAACTGTTTTTTTCACATACCTCAGTAATTTAGAAGAACATTCTAATATCCCTCTGCTATGTTATAATTTTATAGTTATGACCACAATACTTTCTTTGATTGTTTGTATTTAATCTTTCTACGGTGAAGGGAATGTTAATATTTTTAATATAAGCAATTCCACCTGTCAGAAAGCAGGAAGTCATGTTACTGCTGTTTTTACACTGCCAGACAAAGTTGATATCTGTACTTACCTGCACTAGTTGCCCCTTATGAGATTTAGGTCATAGCTTCTACATGAAGAAAATAGAAGTAGTACCTGTAGAAAAGGTTGGGTGGTTTTGGTGCTTTTTTTTCCAGTAGGTTACTTATCAGCTACCTTTACAAGCTGGTTTTGCTCTTCATGTAGATGCAGGCATCAGAAGAGCAGAGCAAGGGAAGAGAGTGCTCTGCCCAGAGGAGAGCGGGGTGGCAGTGGTGGTCATGGGGAACACCGCAGAGAACCACCTCTGCCAGGGGCAACCTGATCTCATGCAGGAGTAACAAAATTGCATCCTGCACCACCAGGCTTCTTTGGCAACCAACAGCAAGAAAAACTCAGTAACTTGCTGCCTTCACTTGAGTTAAAGTTCTCCTTTAGTCCGAGCAGATGTAGCACAATCAGAGCCAAGTGTGACTCAACCCCAACTACCACCTCCCATTATGAGTGTGTTTTAAGATGGAATGTGTTAAATCGAGGAAAACACCGTGCACTGTGACCACTGGGTAGTGAAGTGAGCAGGTAACTGTAGATATAGCCACTGTGAGGTAGTTTTATTGCACAAGAGAGGAAGGAAATTTTCACTATTAAGTAAATTTCCATATGGGACATCTCATTGTAGAAGTCTGTAAGGTAAATGTGTTAACATTTATCACATAATAATTTAAATATCTTTAAGTCAAAATCATGTGTGTCAGAGTAATGTAATGGGGTAATTCAATTATCTGTTTTCAGTAGTGACTGAGTAATGTTTAATCATGTAGAACTCAAATCTATATGTTTAATAAGCATCTTGGTTTTATGATCTTTTTGCTTACTAATTCTTTTTTTGAGGGGGGAAGTATTCTGAATTTTCAGTCCCTGATTTTTTTCATTTTTTACTAAGAAGCTAATTAATTTGTTTCCTACAAAGGTGACTCAGTTCTGTCTGAAGCAATTAGTCCTGGACATAGGCCAAAGGGTGTGTTATTTATCAAATTTGTAAACTTGCTTAACGTATTCTGTAGATAATTTGCTTGTTAGTTCAGACATGATTAAATGTGCTAATTGTATTGAGAAATGGAGATCCCAGTGCAATCCAGTTTAAGGCAAATATGTCTGCAGATGAAGGTATGAGAAGTGCCAGGTATTGTTTTAATTTTTAAGAGATATTCACATAGTTGAATTTTGTTATGGTCTTAATTCTAAAGGACATTTAAACATGTATGCATAATCTTCCATAAGTTTGATTTTCTTGCCCACTTAGATATGGTTTAAATTTTGTGTAGTGCTAGTTAAGCAAATAAAATTGTGTGAAACTGGTTTAGCAGAATTTCAATTTTGCATTCCTTATGGTACTGTAGTCTGTGATATAGATTTACTGTAATACATTAAATTCTATATATTCTAAGAAAAGCATAATTATTAGCATAATGCATATATATATGAAGGAAACTCTCGTGTGCCTTCAAAGATAAGTAATGCCTGTTTCTTGGAAGAAGCACTAATCTTTATCCAGCTCATACATATGTAGACATAGATGTTGTTTCCTGAGGTTAACAGACTCCAGACTTTACCAACATGCAGATATGAAAAGGCTGTTATTTCTCGTAGTTGTATGAGCCAATAATTATTTCCAGCTCTATTTTGGGGGGCTATAATAAGTTTTAAGTAGAAGTTGTATCACAAATCGTTGTTAAGTTTTCCTCTTGCAAATAATGTTGCGCTTACAGCAGTTCAGCACCTTTTTCTTTTCTTTTTTTCAGATCATATGAACATTGAAATTTGAGGGGAGAGCGACTATATGCTTCTCTGCACAACTGTTTTTCCGAAAGCGTAGCTAAACCTCTATCAGTGATATTACACTGATACAGTATCATAAAAAGCAACCTGAAGGGAATAAATTATCATAATTGATAATGTTCCATGAGTTGATTTTTTCTTTAGAGATAATTATTCTTGTCATTATCTTATATTGTTGCAGATTTCAAAAGAAACTGTTGCATTTCATTAAATTTCCCGGGGGTGTTCTGCCTAATGAAGAAATGCACACAGATATTGTGTAGCTGTGTGTCTGATAAGACATGCATGTCTTTGTTTGTGAAAAAAATAACCCAAAAAACCAACCAAACTTGAAAAGTTTAGTATTTACTGATGGGGCTTTATTAGAGAGGGTGTGAAATATATATAATAATTTTCTTTCCACACACACAGAGTCTAGTTTTTGCATAAAGTTAGCTAAAACGTGTCTTCTGTTACCTCACTGCAGTTTGCTAGAGCTTGTAGCCTGTCTGACTCAGAGTCCTGACTCAGTGAAGCATCCAAATACCCAGTTTTTTGCCCCGAGGCTGTCTGTTGGCTGGACCCTGTTGAAGGCTCGACTTGCACAAGTCCTCTGCTGGATCAGAACATCAGCCCTAGTCTGCTCAGGTCTGCCTGGTTCTTATCTGGGAAAAGGGTAACCACACAGCAAACATTCATATCTTCTAGTTAAGAAATGTAATTAAATGAGGAAGAATGGCAGCCCCTGGTGAAGGCTTTGTGCGAGGAAAAGTGGAGGCATTCAGAAGTTTGCCCTTGCAGCAGCTACTGGATTGTGAAACCGAATAGTAATGGGGGGGAGGGTAATGCAGCTGGTTTGGGTTTGAGATAATAGTAACGATTCATTACAGGTTTTTGATTGTCTAGTCTTTAACTAGTATTTTTTCCTGACTTTTGCCTTATTGACTCAGCTGATGGTCAGTTTTCCATTTCATGTACTGCAATGTCAGACTAAGAAGACATTATTAAAAAAACATGGAATTTTAAAAAGTTTTTTTAAGTGGGAAGAGATACTCTAGCAAAGGAGATTCAGCAGATTTATCCCATTGACAAGCGCTCATGTGACTTGACCAAAAAGGACAAATTATTTCTCAGGTCCTATACCTACAGTCATTTAACATTCACCAAGAAAAGATGTATGGATAGAATATTAACTATACATGGGCTGTTATTGCATAAGGTTTACTTGATCTAATATGAATGCTTAAATTAATGCACATATTGGCCCAGATTTTAATCTAATTTACAGAGTTGCCTGTAGAAGTGGTTGCACACTCCTGGGAAAGTTGTAATTGTGTGGATATAAAAGAATCTAATCTACTTGCTTTTAGTTAAAAACCTGAATGGGACATTATATTTGAAATAAGCTATTGCTATTTCTTTTTTTGCTTTCTGATATTTTTACTTGTTCTTCAACAGCAGTAACAAACCTTTCGATAGGGGATGTTCTGCATAGGATTGCTTAAGCACATTTCATGGAACTTTTCAAATCTCACCTAGATGTATTTCTTATCTTAAAAATATTAAGCTGGTATCATAATTTTGCTATTATAAATATAATTAAAGCAATACTGACTAGTGTTTTCAAGAGTTTTTTCTCTGCCTGTATGATACTCATTTAGGACTGTCTTCTGGCTGTAATCTTGCCACAGTCCAGTTATTTTCACGTGGAGGTCGTGTTTTATAGAGATCTTCTCAAAAACAGTGTTCCAAGTGCTTGGGCAGTTTTTGAAGTAACCTGAATTGTGCTTAAAGATTATATGTATAATATCTAGACAACATTAAGAAAAATACTAAATAATTCTTATTTTCCTGGTTTATTTTCTTATCTTGAAACTCGCTGCTATAAAAAAGCTTTTCCTAGCACCCTCAAGGAAGGGTTGCTGTTGCTAACATGGACTTACAACATTCCTGAAGCCATACATCTTTTTATTCACATCGGCATTTCAGGGAGAAGCAGGTAAGTTTGAATGGCTGTTGACTTGAAGGGTATATTCCAACAGGAGGTCTGTAACTTAACTTTTAGCCTTGGGAAGTGCTGAGCATCCTGCACCAGTTGTAGTCACTGCAAACCACAGGGACGTAGCACTCATGGCTTGCTATTCCAGAGGTGTGTTGGATCAGTACCCAAAGCTCAGAGACTGTAAAAAATTAGTGGCCTAATATTTATCTGTGCTTAGTTTCTACTGTATTATATTAAACAACAGGTTGTTTGAGAATATTTTATTTCTTGCTTGATGTTACAGGTGAAATATCAATTCAAACCTTCCTTTCTTTTTGTATTTTCAGTTTTAAGTAAAACTATAGGAAATAAAATTATTTGGAAAAATATGGTACTGGTAAGAGGTGGACAATAACAGATATTATATAAAATATAGTGACAAGGTAATTTGCTGAAATATCACCAATACCAGTGTAAAAAGAAAGTTGAGCCCAGGAGGATTCATGGGTTTTTCTTTGTTTTTCCAGTGACTCTGTGTTGTGACCTGCAATAACCCCTCCATTGGGGCCCGCCACTTGAATTCCAGCTGCACTGGAATGTGGCAGCTTCTCCTCAGGGAGTGATGCAGCAGTGATGATTAAGATATTTAAATGAATTTTCTTTTGCAGCCTAACTTGGGATTTGGAAACAGGTTTTCTGAAATACATACCTTCATTCAGCATAAGTTGTATTTGTCAAAAGCTTCTTTACTGTCCTTTCTAGCTCCTTTATTCCAAAACATAGCAGAGCACAGGAGACTGATTTTTAAAGTTATCCTTCTGACTTTTGGGCTTCGAAATTTTTGAGGAACAAGAAGTTTCACGTGTGCATGTAAATTTATGCTGTTTGTTCTCCTTACCTTTTTTCACACAATGGTTTTGCAGCACAGATAGATGCTTTGTTCCAAAAATTTAATATTGGTGAAAGCAACAAAGCCATGAAGAAAAGATTCTGGTGTGCTTGCATCTAATTGCTGAGCAATATATGAGCAAACCATTCTGTCTTTGTCACTGAGACCCCTTAGTGATACACATACAGTGCTGGTGTTTGTGGTGGCCAGTGTCAGCTGTTGATACTGATTTTCTCCAGTGGGTATGTTTCGATGCTGCCGTGGTTTGCCCTTTTAAATGACAAACTGCATATTGTTTTCTTCTGAAAGTGGAAAATTAAGGTGATTCAATCATTTTCATAAACATTATGTGTATATATATATATA
>VZRS01015212.1:0-26884 GCA_013398055.1 Ifrita kowaldi
ATATGGCAGGTTAGGGACTAAATACACAATAGTGCTAAAAGCAATAGGAATATGTCATTGGCTGGACTGCTGAGCTTTGGCCTTTATTTAGGAATTAATATCTTGCCACCCATTGTTAAACTGCTACTTAGATCAGTCACAGGCTGCTGCTAAAGGCATGATACTCATTTCGACTTTTTGGTTAACTAGCAATACACTTGTTTTCTGCAGCTGTAAACTCAGATAACCATGACCTAGGAAGAAGAAACCTGTATGTAAATAGAATATAGGAGAGACAAAAAAAAATTACAAACAAACAAGCAACAACAAAAACAACCAGACAACCCCCCAAAAATACATTGCTTACAAATTCTATTACACATTAACTTGCTTATGCAAGTTATAGAGGAGAAAGTAAATTGAATGACACATTTTCTCATGAATTGTTGTTCCTTGTCTATCTTTAAATGAAACAAGTCACAATGCTTATGTTTTTTGCCCTAGATCTCTTTCAGGTAAGCAGACCTGAAAGATGAAGGCACAGTGAGAAACTGGGACACTTCTGGAAAGCTCCTGTGAACCTTGCCCTTAAGCTTCATATCATTGACAAGGCTTTTTTTCAGCAGCTGGTTTGTCGTTTTGTTAGTTATAGAGTTTAAAGTATATGTTGTAATAAATGCATTATACTGCTGAAGGTAAAAAATCTGTTTCTTCCCTTTCTCACAAGACTTCAAGTATTCCTGTTCTGTTTGGTGTAACTCACCCCTGCCGTTATGAAACAGCTTCCAAATTTGCAGCATTTTTTAAATTGTTTAATAATTTTTAAAATTTTTAAAATTAAATTAAAATAATCTCTCACGCTCAGTGCAATCCCAGAGATCTCTGAGAATGGCAGACCACCCTGCAAGAGGTGATCAGCATGAGTCCTCTTCTGATTGTTTCCTGACTCTGATAGTAACAGCCCCATGAGGCAAGTACAGCTGCCTCTCTGCAGCAACTGGAGTCAGACTAAAAACTGGGAGGAGGGGAAATAAAAACTTGTTGCTGTCAGCAGCCAGACTTCACTTGGACAAAAATAGGTTATTTTTGCTTTTATTTCAGGACAAAATCTTTATGTCCACATTTCACCATAGCAGGTAATCAAGTGCAAAACCAAATGCATAAATCAGTGGCTTTCCACGAGCTGGGGAGAAGAAGGAAGATACTTCCTCTGCACAGACGTGATTTTGCACCAGTGTCCTGAGCCCTCCATCGGATCAACACCGACCCAGAAGATGAAGTAGATGGGTGCATTGAAGCACAGAATGGTTAGAAGGGTATAAACTATAAGAAGGAATAGTTAGGCTCAGATCTGAGTCTCTGTACTAGAAGTCAGGCTCAGCAATCCGTCAGCAAGGACTAGGGACATGAATTTCGTACCATCCTTTAGTTAATGTATAAGAACCCAAAGCATTTGGTACTGATTTGAATAGGAACAGGAACAGGCCTACAGATACAGCTACAAAATCACCTTATGTCTTCCTGGAATGAAAAAAAGCTTAAATCTAACACTTCAAGAAGGTAAAGAAAAGTCACCATCCTTTATTTGGCTATGATGCCATGATGACTTTTTGCCTTTTCTTTTATACCCCTTTGTACCTTTTTACAACTTCTGTATTCTTAGTGCTTTTTGCCTACATTCTTGGACTTGTTGGTCAAGCTAGGAGACTCAACATTTTAGAAGCTTCGTAGTCAGGGATCAGTGTGCCCCAGACCCCAAGGTCCTCTCCAGAACACATTTTGTAAACTAAGATAGAACCATCCAAGGGAAGGTTCCTTGGGGAGGGGGCTCACTCGAGCCTCTCATTGGGGAATTTTTGATAGATATGCTAATTAGTAAGACCTATAATGTTATACCAGATCTTTTGGGGTGGGCATTGCAGTGTGCATTTCAGCGCATTCCACCTGGACGTGGTGCACCTAAGGATCCTTAAAATAATTACAGAGGTAAAATTCCTTTTTCCCTTCTAACCGTGTTTGATTTTAAGACCAGGAAATGGCATCAACTGTGGAAGAATGATTCATTTCTAACTCAATTAAAATAATAAATAATGTTACAGTTGGATAAGCAAGAGGCCAGTGGGCTGGTAAGCTACTTAACACCAGTTTTTATATACTCCACTGAGCAAGCAATGGAGAATTCAGAGACTTTAACTCTGCATAATGGCTGTTCTCAGAAGGTACCATGGAAAAAAATGAAATTCTAGTGCACTATAGCAGAGGAAATAAGTAATAACTCAATGTCAAACAGGAAACTATTTATAAAATGACTAAATGAAAATGGATAGCTTAGATATAATGAGACAGCCAGTTTAATGGGTTGGTGCCTGTGTTGTATTTTTCCAGACTGAAGAGCCTTTCTTGTCTACATGAGCAGAGGATTCCAGTTTTATGAAATTAAAGTGTCCAAGATAAAAATGAAATTAAAAGTATTGATTTAGAAGTGATACTGACTGTCAGAGAATGAAAGACTATACCTAATCAGAGTCATTTACATGGTATTTTCTACCTACAAGACAAAATGCAGAGAGTTTGTCTCTGTTCCATTACCAGGGAAACTGAGGCATAAAGAAATCAAGGGACTTGTCCAGGGAAATATTACTCCAAAAGACTTGAACTCAAATCTGCCATAGGAGGGACAGTTCTGGAAACAATATGTGAAAAAAAATTCAATACAAGTTAGCTGAAAAACTAAAGGTGTATCTACTTTGTTTGGATCTTAAGTATACAGTTGTTAGTTGGATAGGCTAGAGAAAGCTGCAAAGCAGCAGATATTGTAGAACAATGATACATGTACATCTTTTTTACTACAGCTGTTCTCAGCTGTGGGACCAGTAGTGACTGATATTCACGATTCTTTTTGCAAAAAAGGAAGTGGCTAAGACTTTGTCAAAGACTCCTTCCTCTGTAATACTAGATGTGTTTGTAGCAGCTATAACCATCTTTTTGCATCAGAGAGGAGGTCTGCTGATAAATACACCAAAAGGGATGTTTCTATATATACAATGTGAAAAAACTGGCCATGAGAAATTAAATCTTTTTTCAAAGTTGAGCAAGAAAGGAGGCGTATTATTTTTCAATACTGTCATGGTGATAGCCATCTTCTGTACAGGTTCTCATATAATTTTGGGAAATATTGAATATTTTTCTGGGACTGTTTGCTGGCTCCAGCCAACCAGTTTTCCTTCCTCTTATTGAGCATAGTCATGAACGCCTCAAGTTATTTATCTTCCTTTTCTACTTTACAATCCTCATCCATCAATGTTAATTCCAACTATATTGAATGCAGACTTACGTTAGCATAGTAGATTCCTAGTTTTCGCTTACAAAAATTCTACATGCTTGCACAAATGCTAACTCTGGTGTTGTCTAAAAAACTCAGCAATTATGCAGAAGGTGATGGCATCATATCACGGTTTCAGCTCAGCCAGCAGCCAAGCCCCAGCAGCTGCTCGCTCACTCCCCCACCAGTAGTACTGGGGAGAGAATCAGAAGAGTAAAAGGGAGGAAAGTCGTGAGATAAAGCCACTTTAACAGGGACACTAAAAGCCATGCACGCAAACAAAGCAAAACAAGGAATGGGTTCACTGCTTACCATGGGCAGGCAGGTGTTCAGCCATCTCCAGGAGAGCAAGGCCCCATCATGTGCAATGGTGACTTAGAAGATAAATTCCATCACTCCGAATGTCCTCTCCTTCCTCCTTCTGTATGAACTGAGCAGGATGTCACATGATCTGGAATATCCCTTTGGTCACTTGGGGTCACCTTTCCCAGCTGTGTCTCCTCTCAACCTCCCAGGCACCCCCAACTTCCTCACCAGTGTGGAAGTACAAGAAGCAGAAAAGGCCTTGGGTCTGTGTAAGCCCTGCTCAGCAATAACAAAAACATCTTTGTGTTATCAAACCTGTGTTCAGCCTAAGTACAAAATATAGCCCCATACCAGCCACTGTGAAGACAGCTAGCTCCAAACACATCCAGCACACATCATTGTATCAATTTTCTGGCTGTAAAATCATTACTCTCCTAAGAAAATGAAGTGACAAACCTAATCAGACTTTACTGTTTACATCTAGATGGAAGCACAATTATCCTAAATTTACCTTTATACAGCGGTGCCTTCAGATGTCTTCCATGGTCCTGTGCAGAGTCCAGATAAAGCAGCCTTAGAATTTGCTTCCTTTAATGATTGACTTGATTAGACTGAAGTAAAAATAAAGGATGGAGGAGGGGGTAGGAGGTTGTTGTGTTGATTTCAGCAAGAGTGGAGCCTTTATTACAGTGAGAAATGGTGAAAGTTCTTTGAACTAGAGGTCTCACCAGCTGGAGTCTAATACTGGGAACACAATGGAATTTCTCCAGTCTTCCCTTGTACTTGGAGTTTCTCTTTGAATAGTCTATCAGAATGAGCCTTTCTCAGGCTTTAATCATTTTCACAGCATTCATATTAACTTTTCATCTTCATGCTTATCTTTAGTTCACACCATAGCCAGATATCAGCTCATATTTTATGTGGAGTAGTGCTCCCAGAAAAGTGGCTCAGCATGTAGGAGAACAGAGAGCAGCACAATGCAGACCCACAGAGAATGATGAGTCAAGTGACAGAAAAGCCTCTGCAATCCACAAGATGCCTTATCATCTCCAACACAGTCAGCCCACACTATGGCTTTCGAGTCCATGTCTAATGGTCAACAACTGGCTCATGTCTTCTAGCTAAAGCTTGGCCAACAGTCTGTGTATTGCTCAGGAAGAAAAGAAATATCATTTTAATAGATCTAAAAGAAAATAAAATAACCTCCCAGAGTACAGACTGCCTTTACTTAGTTTGCATGTGACAATGAACTAAAAGACTGTTTTCGTAAGTTAGGTTATAGGATCATAAGAAAAAGTTTTAATTTTGTTGCACATATTTAGTAATTAAGTCTGAGGGAAGGCTGTATGACAAGAAAAATAACAGGACCTTTAAGAACAGCTTAATGTAACAACATCAAAGTCATAATGTTATCAAAAACATTCTGAAATGTGAAAAGCACATCCAAAAAAACCCCATTAGGATTAGATCTAAATCCTGACCTGTACTTTTTGTTATTTATTGGACCAGGTATTATGAATCACTGTAAAAGAAGCACAATCACTTTTGGATTCCCTGTTGGCAAAGTATGGCCTTTCCTGCTGTAGTCGTAAATACAGATCCTAGAATTAGAAAATAAGAAAGCAAGAAATGTTTTGACATTTAAATGTTATTTCCTATATTTTGGATTGACAATATGGACAGCCAGACAGCTGTATTTTGAAGCTGTAGCTATTAGATTACAAAGCCTTGAAATAAATTCTATATCAAGAATAAATGAACTCTATGCTGTTGTTTCTCAAGAAAAACACTTTTGAAAATTTTGAGGTTTTGAAAAGGGCAACATCATTTCCCCCTCTCTGGGTTTTTGTTGGCTCATTGGTTGGGTGGTTGGGATTTACAGTGCTTTATCTTTTCTGTGAGAAAGCCAGTCACCACTAGCTTTGTTTAAACGATCCCCACCCCCTTTTCTGCACATACTTGTTCCCTTTGTTAGTGTACAATGCCAGGTTTACATGTTTATATCACCACTTATCACTCTGGCAGTTGGATGAGGCATGTCCCAAACTCTGTCTTGCTGCTTGGCACCTCAAAATTTCTGCTGGAAGTCTCAGCATTAAAAGTAGTATCAGTTTGAGGTTTGAAAGGAAGAGGTCCTCTCCAGGACCACAGGCCAAAATATTCTTCAAAGCTCAACTGTGAACAGTCCAAGGTCTGATCTTTTGAAGCCCAGGGTTGTGGTCATTCTTTTTTATCCTGTACTGTCCTCTCAAGGATCCTGAACATTTTGTCCCGTGGCTGCTGGCTGTCCAGTTGTTCTAGCTGCCTAATCTCCAAGCAGGTCTTCATAATTTTTAAGTGTGAGGTACAGCAGAACATCTTCCCTTGTTGATTCCCTGATCACTTGTGCCAGGGATCTGCTTCAAATATACTCCAGAAAACTCCTGTTCCTACCTGTGTCGTCACTTCTTAAAACACTGGAGTGGTTCGGGTCGTTCATGAGAACCAGAAACTGCAAACATGAGGCTCTTTCACAACGAGTCTGAAGAAAGTCTTATTCATTTTCATGATCAGATGGTCTGCAGCAGACACCCATGACAACATAAGTCATGTTGATCTGCACTAATCTTCATGCACAGGCTCTGAGCTGGTTCATCATCCATCCTAAGTTGGAGCTCCATACATTCCTGCTGCCCTCTCACATAAAGTGCAACTCCCCCTCCTCACAGTCCCATCTTGGGCGTCCTGAAGCACCTGCATCCATACAGGGCAGTTCCCCAGTTGTGCAAGCTATCCCACCACATCTGCATGAGCCCCGTGAGTTCATAGGCCTTCAGCTGCATGCAGATTTCTAACTCCTCCTGCCTTTTTCCTATGCCACACACATTAAAAAAGGCACTTCAGACAGGAACCCAACTGTGCTGCTTCCCCAGAAAGAGCATAAGCATTTTCCACTAGGCAGCCCCTTGGGCACTTCCCTATTTACATGCCTATGTTCAAAGGTATTTTAATTCAGTTCACTTCCATTGATTGCCAAGTCTTTTCCCATGACTGTGTCTCACCTTCCTCATCCTTCACTTTTTTTTGTTAAAGAATCTCTGCCGTTTCCATCAATCTCAGTATAAAGACTTTTCTACCAGGTTAAGATAGAGGAATTTTCTCTTTCCAGCATCATAGTCAGAGACTTTTCCTGCTCTTCCACTACAACTGGGAGGTGGACTCCTGAAACTACAGGGACCTGGAGAAGACCCATTCAATGTCTTCCTCATCCTCTCTGATGCTCTGCATGTTGCTGATCTCCTCTCACAGTTCTTTCACGTGGTGATGCAGCTCCTCAGCAGCAGCACAACTCCTGCAGGCCAGAGGACCATGTATCCCAGCCTTAGCAGGAGGCTTGACCCTCTCTAATCAGGATGCTGCAAGCATCCTTTGTCACAGGCAGCTGGCATAGTTCATTAGAAGACTCTAGCTCCATTCTTACCTTAGCCTTACCTCTGTCTTTATCTGGCTGCATCTGGAGCACTCCAGTTCCTCAGAGGGACCCCAAGAACACTCCAGTCACCCTATATAAAGTGTCAGGAAGCTTAAGAAGATCTCAAGAGGACGTCAAAGAAGAAGAGTGTAGAAGCTGCAGTGCAAACTGCGGCATCTGTCTAGGTCATTTGATCTGTAGTTTAGAGTTATGATCACTGGGGTCAGTGAAAGCACCTCACAGCCAAGAAATGCTCTCCTTAGATCTCGCTGATGGGCAGGGGTACCATGCCTGAAACCATGTCTCTATGCACACTGAATCATTTCTTTTATGTGGGAAAACCTCTCCTCATAATATCTTGAAAAATGCGTTTTCTGCATTCAAAGCAAAGTAAGCAATGCATTTACAATAATCAGGACACCAGGGCAAAGCAGCTGACATGGAAAAGATGGGTGAGGATACACCCTGGACTTAGACAATGAATTGGCTACAGGTTGAAAGACACACATCATATCAATGTGTAAAGAGCCAAGTGTCATCTCTGCATTCTTTAAATACGATGCTGTCTGACATTCAGAAGTAGGATGTGTTCCTATAGGGCTGTTTTGATTTTGTTATATGAAAAAAAGAAAGTTAATATACACCCATAACCTT
This sequence comes from Ifrita kowaldi, assembly GCA_013398055.1. Lineage (NCBI taxonomy): Eukaryota > Metazoa > Chordata > Aves > Passeriformes > Cinclosomatidae > Ifrita > Ifrita kowaldi. The sequence goes on from VZRS01015212.1 coordinate 7,713, forward strand.
GTGTATAGATTTGTAACAATTACTGGGAACTAATAGACCCCTCTGTAATTCACCCTGATCAATCTTCAGTACTCAATGACAAAAAGCAGTTTATACATACACCAAAAAAACCCCAAACCTAAACCACAAAGCGACCAAACAACAAACAAAAAAAATCATTAATGTTATTCCAATTCTATTCCTCTCTTCCTTCCTTGATACACGAAACTTTGATTTCACACTTTGTGTAAATTACAAGGACTGGTGTTACACTCTTTCAAGAGGAGGTTCAGTCCTGCAATAACACAAAGTGAAAGTTCACTGTCTTTCTAATCCCAGCCAAATGAACTCAGTGGGATTGATCATGTACTAGTAAACACTGCTACACCTTGCTTACATGGATCCAGTTACAAGACCTAACCCTGAATGTTTGCATGGTCAGGATTATACTCTTTATTTTCACCTGCTGCACTATTTTCCACACTACATCTGGGAATAAAAGGTTCGTGGCAAGGCTGTGACACTGTCTTGTAAGTGGTCACTATGAATTCAGCAGGAATCATGGACTCCAAGCAGAGAACAGTAGACAGGGAATCCATGTGGAGGCAGCACATCAGGTATTCATCCCCCTTTAATTCATTTCCAATACTTGCCAAGTTTAATTTATTTATATTCATATATTTGTGGGAATAGATACTTTTTGGAAAGGCTTCCAGTTTTACCATGACTTCATGAGCAGATGCAGTATGTAAGTATTTCATGAAGATGTATCTTTTTAAGTCGTGCTTCCTTGCTCTCATTTTCGTGATACCACTCCTGAACAGTCTGAGATCAGCCAGAGGTCCTGCACCTCCACCTCTCAAGTCATTCAACACTATCACACAAAATGGACAATAGACTTCCAAAGATTTTCTTTAGCTGCTGTGACTCCAGTGGCTTAGAAATACAGCAGTTAGAAACCTCAGAAAAAAGCAAACAATTTTTTGGGTGCAAAAGCAAAGCGTATGCAGAAAGATTATGTGGCCCATAGTAGAAGCCTGGAATTTCTTATGACGTGTTTCTGTAATTTGCACCTACTGTTTTAAACACTAGTGGGAAACTGAATATAATACATCAGAGTATAGCTCACTAGACACAAAGAAACCTGGAATTATGCCCTTCTGGGTTTAGATGTGATACATATCCAATGAATAGTCTGAAAATGTTGAAAATTTCTAACTGCCTTCTGTGGCCAAACACTACTCCTAAAAATCTGAATTAAGTCATGTTCTGAACAAACAATAAACATGAACAACTATACTATACTCTGCACAAGAGCAATGCAACAGAAAAGGTATTGCTGCACTAAAAATGAACTTAAATAAAGTTATCTTTCAAATACAATGGACTCCTACTGACAAGAGCTTATTCCTCTACCGGGAAAGAACAAACATGTGAAGATTTAGTTATTATTTTATGCTGATTTAGTATATATAAGCATGCATGCATTTATTTTATTTATTACAGGAATATTTATTTGTTTTTATAACTAAGATTAAAGAAAATCATCACTACTTGTTTGGTGAACAGCCCTCAGGTCTTCTGAAATGTGTTCAGAATGGCTTCATAGATTTGGGATTAATATACAGAATCAATTGTAATTTTTTCTTTGTGAGAAGTGAGTTGGTCATTCATGACAAAAGTTTTCCATATCTGTTGGAAGATCCTTGGACCTTTTTCCATGTCTGCATTGGAATCCAGGTAGTTCTGGTCTTGACCTGTGATTTTCTATAAACATGGACTTCTGGAAACCATCATACCTCTACCTCAACCTCCCTCTGAAATCTGTGAATAGTGATAACCAGCTCTTATATGCACATAATTTTAGTGACAAAAAGAATTTAAGATGTTATAACTTATGTAATGCCACTAACAAAATATGCAATAAAATATACTCCCATGACTTTCTTGATTTATATTTTAGGCAGACACTGGGAAAACAAACATGAGGTTAAAGACTCTTTATATTGAAAATAGCACAGCTTCCCTTTTGCAGTCTGTATTTTGTTCTTTTCTTTTTTCATTTTTAATATTAATTTAATTTCTATATTATGACTGACATTTAGAATCAGAAGATTATAAGATTTTCACTCTATGAGAAAAATTGACTATCTCAACATTTTCATTTTACAAATACAAAATGTAGATTTCACAGATAAAGCACTAAAGCACTGTTGAATCAAAGTAGCATTTTTTTCCACATTTTCAAAAGAGGCAGGGAAATTAACTGCGGGTTTGTGTGGCATACAAGTGAGCACAAATAAGGAATATGTATTGTTGTCTCCTGAATAGATTTGTCACATTACTGTCTAGAGCTTTTGTCTAGTGACAGTGGAATATCAAGAAAAGACTGAATAATATACCAAAAATCTATTGTGCCATGAGATCTAATCTTTGTCTGCATGTAATTGCCTTATTAAAATATTTGCAAGCTTACTCCTTCTGCAGTTCTGAAGTAAGCCAAGAAAACCATGTTGTTTAATAAAATGAAACTCTAATCTCTGTGATACAACAATAGTGTGTAACTTAAACTGGAAATTAAAACTACAGCCCTCTGGTACTGTAGCAATGGTAAAGATGTTTCCAGTGCTGTCATCAAAGCTATGAATGGCACTTTGCAGGAGCCTTCGTCCCACTCCACCCCACCTGCTCAGTGAGTCGCGTGGGCAGTGCCACAGGAGTTGTGTATGCACACACGAGAATCCCATTTATTCTGTAGTAGGTGTTATGTGGCACCTCATATTCTGTCTGCTGCTTTGCACCTGTCTGCAACAGGCCACAGAGCATGGATAGGACAGGATCCCCCAGCTCCTCCAACTTCGCTGCTCCCTGGCTCCCTGCAGTGTCACAACCCAGCAGTAGGAGAGAAGTAATTCCACCTTTCTGTTGCCAACACCTTTGACAAATTGTCAGCTTTCATAAATAGCATGACTGGATGAAACATTTCTTTCTGCCCTTCAACTCATTTCCTTTTATTTATTGTGATGGTTTACTTTTTGACTGTATGGAAGGCATGGGACTGCTACCCTTAGCAACCAAAATGATTACTTTTTTATCTGCAGATAAGGCAGAGAGACATAATGCAAGCTTCCCTACACAGAGCTGTGTTAATTCATATCATGCTTGGCCTGGGTACACCATTCTTTTTAGCCCAGAGAATAAAAGCCAGTTTTGTTGTTCTCTGTCTTACGTGTCATTTCAGAAACATCAGTTACTTTACAGCTTTGGCTTCTGCTCTTATTTCAGCTTCAGAACTTAAAAGCATTGTTTTGGCAGCAGTCACATACAAAAATTTTGGTATTATGGAATCTAGCCTGACAACATCTTACTTCTTGATAATTATATTTTCCCTTTAAGATAATCAAGACAAACTAGACAAAGACTTGTGAATACTGCATCCTGTGCTTTAACACTACAGTGAACATCTACTTCCAGAATCACAAATATGACTCAAGCACAATGAAATCTGAAAATTAAGCAGAAATATATGTGGTTATTCATTTACACTTTTGCCATCCCATAAAAACTAAAATGATATGGGTATTTTTCTTCCAAATTTTTTCCCTGTATTTGTTATATAACCAAATGGAAATTGAGCCAAATGTCTAATTCACACAAAGAGAATTAGATAAACACAAGAAATTAAATGTAGATGCAATGACATCTTATTGCATATAGATGGCATATGAAGATTGAAGAGCCTTAATAAATAGCTGATAATCTTACTTTAAATTGGACACCTACAATCTACTTTTAATTAGCATCATTAAGAGGAAGCTGAATAAAATATAATCTTAGAAGTTATTTACAAGTCATATAGCTTACACTTGCAAAGGTGCCTTTTTCTGCCAAGAAACTGAATAAACTGTAATGAAAAGTTCATAAATATATTTTTCTTTATTTGTATTTTATGTGACTATGTGCCAGTTGTAGAGCACCAAGATACATAAAAGTTTACAAACAGTAACCAGCAGCTATGTGAGGTGCACAGGGAATGGGCCCTTTAAAGCAAAGTTTTCATGTTCATGGCAGTTTTCTTATGTCAAGCTATGGGTGGAAGGTAAAAAAATATTTCTCTGGAAAAGTTTGAATCTTTTTGCTCCAAAGCTGTCTGGACATCATTTTTCCATGTTCTTTTGAAATAACTGAAATTGACTGTTGTGAGAAAAGTGTAATTGCTCAACCCAGGTCTTTGATATACAAGAATAAGAAAATTCCTCGTTAGGGGTCATTTTCTGTGTAATACTGGTATGAATTTTAAAAAATTCATAAGAATTTTTTTTATAAAAGAATAAACCAAAATTTATCTCTTGCATTCCACCCAAGCTCATTTCCACCATGTGCTTCTCTGACAAAAGTACCAAGCTCTGCTTCAGGATCATCATCACTTAGATGTTTTCTATCAGAAAGAAGAAAAAGCTCTACTTACAAAACAATTTAGCAATTATGCAGTTTTGATTTGCAAAGGTTTGGTGTTAGAGGGTTATTATCTCTAAAGCCTGGGCTCTGTTATATATAATGAAGTGGAGAGTAAATGAAACCAGCAGAATCTGTCTTTCTGTCTCTACAAATCCATCACTCACAGTGATAAAAATCAGTTGCAATTACTTTTTTTCGAATCATTTACCAATATGCAGAAATAAAATTGTTTGTTGTGATCATAACAAATTAACAAAATTCTATTGAAAATCATAGAGGTCTCACACTGTAACAAACTGGCAGAACTAGAGAATCTTGAAAAATGGGAAGTTCCCAGGTGCTTAGACCGATTGTTTCTCAGGATGTGTCCCCAAGACAGGAAGAGAAATGCAGAATTTCAAATGTTTGGATTTTTCTTTCAAGTGGAATACAGTCTTCTTTGTCTTTTAAATTTTTTTTTAAATAATAAAAAAACATTCATCACCCACTTTGTTGCACTGACATAGCAGATATTTGATAAGCACACAGCCAAAAATCAAAGTTCCAGAGCTGCCAATGGAACAGTACTAGTGTTAGTGAACAGTAAAATTGCTGAGAACTTTGTCTGAAAAAAGTAACCACAACATACAGTCTGGGCAAAAAACCACAGATTTTGCTCTGCAGTGTGATAAAGCAGTAAAGTCAAGAAAACCCCCAAAACTCAAGAGTGCAAAAGTCCTGAATTCTTATCATGATTCTGCTCTGCTCTGACATGACTAAGGACAAGTCAGTATTCATGGTACTGTCATGGTAATTTTCAACAGTTTTGTCAAAGAGTTTCCCAAAACTTAAGCTGAGAGTTTTGGCTGTAAGACCAGGAAAATTTAGTACCAGGAAGCAAATGATTAAATGAAATTGTTGAAAATTTCTAATGATATAATGTGGCCAAAAACTACTCCTAAAAATCTGAATTAAGTAATGTTCTGAATAAACAATAAAAAAACATGAACTGTATACTGCACAAAAGCTATGAAACAAAAGATGTATTGCTGCACTAAACTTTTTTTATTGTTATTTTATTTAATTTTATTTCCTTTTATTTCATCATATTCACTTAGCAGCTATTTCCAACTCTAATTATCACCCAAGCAGATGTGATATGCTTGGAGACAAATAATTGACATTTAAATATTTCATCCTCTCATCAGAAACTTGCTGACTTTGATTACCATTAAAAATAGTAATAACAAAGCATTGGCCTTTAGCTCATATTTAACATTTTAGAGACCATCTCCCTCATTAATAAAATTATGTTTCTAAATATTCTTTATGTATTTTTGAAACATATATTTGTAGCTTTCCTACAGCAAGTTCACACGGATTATTTTTTTTCTATATGGCAAACAGCATTGAGACAAGATTGAAGTCCATTTGTTTACATTTATTTAATCCAACCCACAGAAATATGCAGCTGTAGAAAAGCAAATGAACAGACTACTTTAACAAACTGTGTGGCCAGGAGAGCAAAGTTCTAAGGTTAGCTAAGTCAAAATCCTAAACAGCAACCACCATAGAAATTGAGTTCTTTTTGAAGTGGTAAATAATCACTTTTATGCTGAAAAGGTGATTTCTGAGGGCTTGAGGGTTTGACCCTCAGCTGGTGTAAACCATTTTTCCCAGTGCAGGGGAAAGCCAAGTTCTGATGCAGAGAAGTGTGCACAGGGAAGGGCTGGAGGGAAGGAGAGCTGGAAGTGATGGACTACAGCAGCTGTTACCATGCAAGGCAGCCACTGGTAACTGGGAACCTTTGAGAAAGATTTTACATTTCCATTTGTTGGTGGTTTTTGAAGAAGAACTTAGGAGTGAGTGCCCCCGGTGTTTCCTGGTCACAGAGCTATGATTTCTACAGTCTCAACGTATTGATGTGAGCAGGTGGGTGTTCGCGTACAAAGACAAAGTATTAAAATATGAAAAAAGATGTGGTTCTTTTTTTTCCTCTGTATGGGAAAGCATGCAGAATGGCAATAGCTTGAAGTACTATGCTTCGATAAAACTATTTTTAAAAAGTAAATATGTTTACTTGCTTCTTGTATCAAAAAATTTAAAGCAGTGGATCATATTGCGGCACCAGGGGAAAGTAATGTCAGTTCACTTCCATGAAGTTTACCTCCCTCACCTTGTTATCCCATCAGTTCCAAACTTTATTATTTGCCCCATATCCTTTCCGTGTGACTGCAGCTTACAGTTTGATGGACTATATTTTGACTTTAAAAGGACTGCAAACTTTTCAGAGCAGGCAGAATGTACTCCTCTGTGCTTAACGTATCCAGCTGACAAGTGCTCCAGCTTCAGTTAAAAATGTGAACACAACATGAGACGTAGAGCAGATCACATGTTCAAGATGGGTAAACACAGCAGACCTGTGCCCCTCTTTATTGCATCATATGACTTTAGCAATTTCAGATTGTGTTCACTATTACTACAGTGGCTGAAGAAAACTTTGATTACTGAAGATTCAGCTTTGAAATCTCTCTTTTAATAACTTTATCTAACAGTACACCAGACATCAGCTTGTGTGTAGAACAGAGCCTCATAAGTATTTCAAAGTGTTAACTGTCTCTGTCAACACAGAGAGTTTTCTTTTATAGATTTAGAATTAATCTAACAGCACCAGGGAAGGGGCTTGAAATGAGCTACCACAAGCTCAACTACAGAGGAGGTGGATGTTAAAATTTCTGGTTTGGGAGGGACACAAAGATATGGCAATTCTGGAGATTTCTGAGATGCAAGTTTTAAGGGTAAAGCACTTATATCGGTTATATGAATAAAAGGATAGATCTGAAAAGTCATGTAAAATCAAATTTTTTATATGCAGCCACTGCCTAAAAGGGTTTAGAGCCCCAAATGGCTTTCAAAGGTCATATAGACCTACAGAGTTTGCAGGTATTCAGTGCTTTGGAAAAATGGTGACCTATGAGCTTCAAGTCAGAAATAATCATAAAAGAGAGGACAAACACTGAATGACGGAACACAAATGAGGGCATACTAGGTGCTGCACAGTTTCAAAGCAAACCAAATACTGTGTCTCTCTGGTACAGTGCAATGCTTGATTTCTGAAAAAGGGCATCTTTATGACCCTCTGAGATAGAAGTAGGACTAATAAATGATGTTGGAGAGACTTCCATACAACCAGATTGTGGCCTTTCATAATGAGATGATAACTAGAGGATATTTCCGATAGTCAGCAAAGGTTTCTTGGCATCTGTTCAGCTGTGTTAAGGGACATTGCTGGTTTGTTTTACTATTCACACTTAGATCGTTGATCTCTTCTTCTAGGGTGTAATGTCTGACTTGTTATATGAGTTTGAAACAAGGATATATTACCAGAAGTATTTTATTAGTATAAAATAGGGAGAAGATAGAGTTTTAATTTTAATCCTTGTTTTTTCCTAGGCCAACGATTTTTATGTTAAATATAATTGAAACTATATTTATTCAAAACTATAATCTATTGGTATACTTAATGCTGTACACATATATGAAGCTGTAACTAAGACAAGAGTGACACAATCTGTAGAAAATAGTATAAAAAGTCCTCTGTCTCTAATGTGTACACTTCTAAAATATAAGCATGGAGATCTGAACTGACAGAGAGGTTGCTCGCCAACTCTAAATATGGCACAATGTAAATTCAGACACATTTAAATAAATATGCTTTTTAGTATCTGTTTTGAGTTACCACCACCAGTTTGGATGTCAGCAACAATGTATGTGCCAAAATAAAAGCAGTGGGTAGAAGAAAATTGGTGCAAACAGATTGGCATCTACCAACTTGCAGATGCTGTGGCTTGCTAACTATCTCACTATTTTGGTACAACATGGCATGTATCCAATGCAATATTCTTTTTGAAAAACAAACAAACAAACAAACAAACAAAATGCAGAGCATAATAAGAGACCAAGAAATATTACGTTCACATCCCTGTTACTGTTCAGGACTCTGTTTCTTCTATAGAGGCATGAAGACATTTACCTTCCAGAGATATTAAAAACTCTTCACTTTTTATATGCACCTTAGATTGTTGTGCAAAAGACCAGAAGCTCTAACGATACTACTGGTTGGAACACTACAGTTAAAATGAAAACAATATTAAGAGTGGAGAAACAGGAATTTCTGAAGGCAGGATGCTTCTTGATTATTTGTAAAGATAGCTACAGCCCTTTATTAAGTCATTTCGAGTTGTTTAGATCTGTCCATTACAGGAGGAGCTCTGAATGGCTTCAGTAGATTAAGCTATTTCATTTAAGAGCAGTCATAAATCTACTAAAGTACACAATCAAGGCAGTAAATAAAGAGGGTATCCACACTGCTCTTTAGCCCTTATGTCCTTAACCTCACAGCTTCTGATGAATTATGACCAAACCCTCACAGAAGAATTTTCCTAGGAATTACTATCCTCAACCAAGCCAGAAAAAACAGCGGCTGATTCCTTCCTATCATTGTGTGCACCACCCATTCTGGAGCACTGAACAACAGACGATAAAGTGAACCACAGAACTGAAATCACATTTCCACGTTCTCAAGGTTGGCACATTCACAGGGATAAACCTAAATTTACTCTGGGCCCTCTGTATAAGGCTGAGTTAAGTTTCATTGCCCCAGAGAAAAAATATAGCTATGGAAATTGAAACACAACAGTTGCCCACAGTGTCCTTGCTCAAATCTTAAAAAGAAAACCATAATTTCTTCAACTGAGTAATTATTTCATCTTCAGAATACATAAAGTGACATAAGTGATTTAAATGGGATCGATTCAGGGTCTTTCGTATTCTAGCACAACTTTACTGAAAAGTAGATGGACTAGGATTATTGTACTGCTTCAACCTCTATTTCAATGAAGGAGAAAGCATAAATTATATCAGGTGAAGCAACGGAGTGCTAAAGACAACAAAAGAGAAATAAATATTTCATGCTGCATCAAAAAACAAACAAACAAAATGTTTACTTTTTTCTCTTGATCAGGATGCTCTGACATTTGATCATCACTTATAAAACACATGCAAATATTCCAAAGAAATCATAAATCAGCAGGAAACTGTGTAGGATGCTGGAAGCCATCTTAAATTTAATTATCAAGAACCCCTTCACAGTAATGAAAGAAAGATAAATCTTGAACAGCACACTCAAAACCATCCCCTCAAACTGAACTCTGTGAGGACAGGTGTTCTCTTCTGTATCCTTTAAACATGCACAAGCACTGGGGCTCTGCTGAGGAACAGAGAAGGAAGCTCTGAGGAAGTGACCCATTGCAAAACCTGTCCTATGCCTGAGTATTCCACACTGAACAGAAACAGCAATTCTGTAATGTGCTCCTTACTCATACAGAACTCATGCATTTGCTCCTTTTCTGTTTCATGAAACTTCTAAGCTCAACTGGAGAACTAAGGGGATTATGAAGAACAATTCAAAAATTCAATCACTGCATCTTGCCACTCTTTCTGATGTTAAATCCTGATATAATTCTGATATTCTTAGTGGCTGTTTATTTTAAACATGTAGAAAATATAGGAATTTTTAAATTATTTTCTGCATTCCAAACATATAATGAAAGAATACCTCAAACATTGAGGTGAAGTAGAAGATCATGAAAACAGATTGCTAGTACACTTGAATAGTTAGTATATGCTAAAGCAGTTAAGAAGTTTCTAACACAGAGGGATAACATTTAGTGTGCATCCATATGAAACATTTTGGCGGGGTGGGGACCTTTTTTCCTGTATACATTTTTTTTGTTTTAGGTCAGACCATTTCTTTAAATCATTTTTCCTACCAAAATGCACTTTTACAATCCATTATTTCCTAACTGAATCTGACTGAAGACATATTCAAAGATTCAGACTCTCAAGAATTGAACACCGAGTTTCTGCAGCAACAAATACAAACCAGGGATGGAGTCACTAGCTAAATCCTACCATGAACGTTTTAAACTTCCCTTGGCAAACATTGTAGGAGGAGGTATTTGGAACACTCAGCAGAATCTGAAGCAACTCACCTGTACATACTTCTCAGCGAGTTGAAGTGGCATTGATGTCTCCTGCCCAGAAGACAGAAAAATCATGGCTAGTAGTGAAGGTAATAAAATTATTCTGGTGTTATTTGCATATGAATTATGTAAAAACTTAATTCTGACTTTAAGTAGTGATTGCAGCAAAGATAATGGGCACCTTAAAATTATCTAAAAAGGAAAATAAGAAGGAACAAAGAAGTAATACCCTCTTAGTCCTGAAAAATAACTTTCACTGCATTTTCAGTCCACCTTTTTTTAAAATCAAGTTTTTGCCTAGAGTTTTGCAATCAGACTATATTATTTTATTCAGTTCTTGACAAATATTTGCTTGGATCATGTCCTTCAAGAAACAAAGTTCTCAGCCTTCTGCTTTGTACACACATGCTTACAGTCCCTACACATGTGAAGGCTCATACCATAACTACAGTGATCTGAAAGCTTCTAGCAACAACTTAATTTGAATTTAATTGAAGTTAGAAAGTGGAATCTCTCATAGTTCCTTAAAAGGAGGTGAGTTGCAATGGTGAATTATTAAATCTCTTCTGCATCTCAGAGAAACAGCTCTTACTATTATGTAATACCAGAATGTTTACAGATTTGGAAAATCTTGTACATACCATGTAACATTATTCTTATTGAGAATCACCAACATTCATAACCTACATAAAATTTGTCCAATGAAGAAACTAATCTAAGAAAATTTATTAGGAAGATATAGTTGCAAATTGATTATGTAATTATGGTGGGTTGACCCCAGCTGGATACCAAGTGCCCACCAAAACGGCTCTATCATTCCCCTCCTCACCTGGACAGGGGAGAGGAAATACAATGAAAAGCTCATGGATGAAGGTAAAGACAGGAAGAGAACTCAGCAATTACTGTCATGCAAAAAAGCAGATATGACCTAGGGAAAACAGTTCAATTTATTGCCAGTCAAGTCAGAGCAAAGTAATGAAAAATAAAATCAAATGATAAAAATATCTTTCCTCCCCAGTCCACCTTTCTTCACAGACTCAGCTTCACTACAGATTTCTCATCCTCCTTCCTCTCCAGTGGCACAAGAGGGATGAAGAATGGGAGCTGCAGTCAGTTTATCTCATATTGTCTCTGCTACTATTTTTTCCTTGGGGGAGGACTCCTCACACCCTCCCCCTGCTCCACTGTGGGGACCTTCCCACAGGAGACAATCTTCCATGAACTCCCCCTGTCTGTGCCCTTTCCATGGCCTGCAGTTCTTCACAAACTGCTCCAGCATGGGTCCCTCTCATGGGGTGCAGTCCCTCAGGAACAGGCTACTCCAGTGTGGGTCCCCTGTGGGGGTCACACATCCTGCCAGCAAACCTGCTCCAGTGTGGGCTCCTCTGTCCATGGGTCTGAATGTTCTGACAGGACCCTGCTCCAGTGTGGGCTTCCACATGGTCATGGCCTCCTTCAGGCATCCACCTGCTCCAGAATGGGGTTCTCCACAGAGAGAGTGGATATCTACTCCATTGTGGACCTCCATGGGCTGCAGGCACGTAAGGTTTTAAAGAGCACAGGTGCCTCTCTCAAACACTGTTAAGGCCACAGAAGGACTCTGCCAGGAGATAAGCACAGAAGGATGCGACAGGGTGGTGTTAACTTCAGTGCTGGTGGAGATGAGATCTGGTTAACAGATCCTGGGTAATGCATCCAGGCAATAACTCCCACTGTGGCAAACTGTGTAAAGAAGAAACTGCTCATAGGCATGTCACTGATCAAGCAGAGATCGCTCCAAGTTTTGGGACAGACAACCTCTGTGTCCAGGTGGTATGTCAGACTTAGGGGAAGGTTGACAAAGAGGGGGAAGGTTCACAAAGCTGGAGAAGAAGAATGTATCACTGATAATGGACAAAAAGAATACAGAATTTATGGACCACAGGGAAAACCAACACAGAAACTGTGCTCAAATCAGCTCCAACTGGGTAATTCTGGCAGGGAGAGATTGTGACCCACTGACCCAAGAAACTCACCGACCCAGAAGACGAGAAAGACTGGGCATAGGACTCATCAGCATTAGAAGCACCAGAATCATTTTAACCAATAGAATAACAGAACTGTGTGGCCAATGAGCATTGATTCCCTTTATAGCTAAGATGTGTAAATAGCAAAAAGTTTTGAATGGCCTGGGGACCCCCACCACGGAGAAGCCAAGTGTGAAGGACCACTGTGACACCACTGTGGATCCAAAAGTGGGGAACAGCGAAACCAGCAGTGTGTTGTCAACGTCATTTTCACAATGAATCCAAAACACAGTACTGTACCTGCTACTAAGCTGAAAACTCTATCAGCTGAAACCAGGACAGGTATGTTGGACATCTCTGAGGAAATGCTGTGTTCAGTTAGATACCTGTGGATTCTACAAGGACAGGAGAAGCTTGGACAATGTGATTATAAGAAAACAGTAGTAGCTTAAAAAACTAAATTAATCCAAATCCAAGGAGAATAGTAGTGAAAACTACATTTTAATGCCTATTACAAAGTTTGGGGCTCATACTAAATCTGACTAAAGGTCTGTGGCTTTTTAATGGAAATCTAATTGTGTTTTGCATTTGTGCGTTATCAGTTCCATTACAATTCCTCAAGCTAAATCATTCAGAGTATTCATTAATTATTAAAAAAATCTGTTAGTTATAAGAAAGAAGAGAATTCTGGATAGAGAAAATGCCCATATTTTAGGAATTCCAAACTGTGCAGCCAGAGTGCTGTTGATCTGAGGCGAAAAAGAAAAATTTGGTCTTAAGGGAACAGCAGAGTGTTTATGTTAACACAAAACCACAAGTCAGAGAATGGGACTTTCCACATATGATGGCTAGCTCACTGTCCTCCAAATTAAGCTATTTTTCCAACATACTGTGAAGAGTGCTTTCTGAGTTTCGTTCAGCTCAGGAATTCCAGTTTAGAAAATGAATCTTGTAGTCCACAGAGAAAAAATCGATTTTTCCTCCTTTCTGCTTTACTTGTGAATAAATTTCTGAATTAAATCTAATCACAGACGTGGGGTAGTAGGTGAGGATGGAAATTAATAGCTCTTCTTATTGATCCTTCACACTTTGTAACCACTCACTTGATTACTCACAACATCATTGCTTGGCTATGAAGTCCTGCTGCAGCCAGACTCTGACATAAAACCCAGCACCGCCTGCAGCGTGCTGCATTTCAGCAGCAATTCACTTTCACTCACAAACCAATTTTATTATGGCCTGAAATGCAAAGGGAAATCTTGGCCATGTGACACTCAGCCAGGATTTTGCCAACAGATTGTCAGGCTATGGGTTCACTGACTCTTCCTGCCACCAGCTCTCTCATATCAAGATCTAGCAGTGAAACTAAAGCTGAAGGGATATTGAGCCAGATTTTCATGTGGCATATGACCAGATACATATTTCATGCACTCTTTCAACTCCTTCTTGATGACTACTCTAACATCAAAACATCCTGCAAAGAAATTAACTGTCATACAATCTGTTTACATGCTTCTTCATTTCCCCCTCCTCAAAAGCCTGGTCAATCAGTAAGGAGTACAGTCAAAAACCTGACTTCAGCAAAGTGCCCTGTCAGGACAAATCACCAAATTAAGTCACATCACTAATAAGTCATAGGATTTTTAAAAATATTTAATTTAAAAGTAGTATTTTTTCTGAAGAACGTCAGGTGCCTTTAATTCTTTAATTCTTTCGTGATGATACATCAAAGACTCCTACATAGAGTAGAAATTTACTGCTCATACACATAGAAGAAATTGTGTGAGATAGAAAGACTTGCATACACACACTTTTGCAGATATGGCCTGGTACACACCTTTGGCAGGAACTTCTGTCACTCAGTTCATTAGCTAAATTAACAAATGCATCAATTGTATGCTTTGTGTATTATGTGGGGTTTTTTTCCTTTTTCTGTATTTTCTGTGCATATTTCTAGAGCCTTTAAGTATGTCCAACACCTCTTTAAATTAGTAATGGGAGCTGGCATGAAGCCAAGAGAGAATTTGTTTTTAAAATAAAGAACAGCTTCAAAGACCTGGGTTTTTGGGGTTTTTTGGTTGGTTTGGTTTGGTTTGGTTTGGTTTGGTTTGGTTTGGTTTGGTTTGGGTTTTTTCACAATTTTTAAGTATACGGAAAAATCACCTGGAACTCTTTTTCAGATTTTCATGTTTCACTATAGGAATACTAGTGATGATAGAAATAGATTTTCTCATTGATTTTCCCTTGGTTTATCCATTTACAAAATGCATGATAAAAATGCACATATCTCGCAAGACCAAGAAGATACCAACTTAAATTAAGTCTAAGATGTTTGAGTGAAAGGCACTTTGACAGTAAGAGACAGTTTTGCGCCAGAAACCAGTCACTTGAACTGCGTAACCAAAATAAAACAAATATGCCACTCTATTTATCTGTCTTTAAATCTTGCCTTGTCTAAAGGCAAGGACTTGTCTTCCGAAAATTCATCTTTCTTCAAAATGTTAGTAAGTTTCTCTTCTTCTAAAGGAAATAGTGGAAGTCCACATTGCCCCTAAAATTACATGGCAGTGTGAAAAACAGGGTAAATTTCCTCCAGCACCACTGAGTCTCATGGTGATGACTGTACACGTACTAATGCACATTTCTAGCTGTAGTCCTCCTAATGAGCCTGCTTCCTCTTCTGTTCAGCAACCAGCCTCCAGAGTGGCTTAAGCAGCTCCTGAAAGAGAAAAAGCTCTTTGCCATGCAACCAGATAAAAGGGGTGAACCACATACAGACATTTCTCATTACGATGAAAAGCATTCCCATAAGGTCTTTGCTTATCTAATGGATGGGGTATGGAAGGAGAGGAAAAATAAAGGCAGAGTTATTCCTTAAATGTAGTGATGTGATTCACATGCTTCTTGGTAATTGTTACAATGGATAAATAATGCAACCCTTCAAATTGTTGGCAATTTGGATGGCTGATTTTATCAGCCACCAGCTACATGTTCTCTCATCACAATTCTCATCTATTTACTTTCTGAGTGATAATTTCTTTCTGATTTTATAGTCTGCTGATTTTTAAACTACGTTTTGGTTTTCAGATTTAGTGGGGTTCTTTTCTTTACTCAGTTCAGGATGGCTGGCTCAAGAGGACTGACACAGAACAGCAGCTGGAAGGACCAAACCGAAAACTAGCACACTTCCTGCTCAGGCACTCCCACATGAACATAGGTACAACCTTCTGTAAGGGGATCACTGGCATTTTTTCCCCCCTACATTTCCTTGAATACTAAGTTTGCAGGAGTGGAAGTTCACAACAGAAGCAGTTGTGACATCACAGAACACAGAGAAATCAAATACCTTTGCTAGGAGGAGTGAGAGGAAAGGTGGCATATCCCTGACCCCCATAAGGACCTGCAGTGGGGTGAATCTCTCGCTGCATTTTAACAACTGGACTTGGTGTGAAAGGAGCTGAAACTAAATGATGTTGCATCTGTATCGTTAAGCCGAGTGAGTACATTACAGAAACATCAGATAATGCTGTTGCATCTTTAGCTTTTGTCACAAAGATGCCACAATGCAATGGTTTTGTAGCTCTCTGTTTAACTGTTCGATGGCACAATGTGTTTCCTACTGCTAAAGGTTGAGTATCTCTGTGTTTAGGGTAGGAATTTACTCTACTAATAAAAAAATAATTTACAAATTTTATTCTGACCCTGCTTTCCAGATGGTACCTAAGTATGTCCAGGCCCCAAGGCAGAAGAGAAAATTTGAAACTGCTTACACAGGATCACAAAATGAAAGACAGAAAGAAACAAGACAGCTCCTGTCATTTCAGTTGGGAGACTCAAATCCTTTTCTGCCACAGGTGTGCCTATAATTTAAGTGAGCAGTTCACCTGCACTGGGGAAGGTAAATCAAAGTCACATGAATTACCAAGAAATAGATAAAGCAAAAAGCCTAAGTCATCTCATCTTGGCAGAAAGCCAAGACCAAGCATTTATAATTTACTAATATTCACTTTCCAGAGTCCGGAAGGAAGACATACTTCTATCCGAATCCAGACTGAACAACAAGGCTTATATATTTATTTATTTATTTATTATAATACTATTAATAAAACAAAACACTTGAGTACCTATGGAACCAATAGATTCTCAGCAAGTTAGATCTAAAAACAAGTCCGTACACATGAACTGAAATAAAAACTGTTAGCCATTTTCTTAGAGGATATAATAAGAAAAACATAGCAAATGGACTATATTCTGATGATATTTGCATTGGCTGATTAAAATCTGAGGGCATGACATTTGCCTAGCAGCTAATGAGAAACTAATTGTTCTTTGTTTGTCATATGTTACATAAATAACATCGACCTAAAAACACAGATTGTGAGAGCACAAAATCTGTTGGAACAGTGAAGACAGATATGCAAATGAGAGATGCATTTTTTTAGAAGAATTTTGGCTTTGAAATATCTCATAATCAGACATTGTAATGACTCAAGAGCTAAAACCTTATATCCATACTTCCCTCAGGTTCAGCTACATGTAAACTGGTATAAAACCCAGGAAAGGAGGTGAGCAAGAACAACCTCCAACAAGAACAAAAAAGCTCTCAGTCAGAAATTTAGGCAATCCAGATTAATAAACATGCTGTTTTATTATTACTATTTTTATTCTCAAACAAATTTATCAATATATCAGTAGACTAACAAAAGAGAATTTTTTACCATCTACTATAATATTCTACATTAATTACAGGGGGTTTTTTTTCATTCCCTACATTTTTGAGGGACAGAAATCTTGTCAGTGTAAAGGTTTCCTTTTTCAAAGATGCAATTATCCTGATCTTCACAAATTCCAGACAATATTGAGGAAATTCACTAGTTTTCCAGCTGTTTTCAGTAACTTAAAACTGGGTGAACACAGAAGCAGGATAGAAAGGCACAGAAGAATCTGAGAACAACCTAAAGAAAAGTTACATTCGATTCAACATCCACTACAGGGTACACAGAACTCTCCTCGGACTTCGCTATCTAACAGGGCATAACATCAATGAAGCCGAGTGTTTGTAAAAGCTGCGGAGAGATTAGGGACATTATGAAATAGGCAGAGGAGGACATGGATTTCAAAAATTTTCAAGACGTACTTGGCCTTGCTAGTACTACAGGACTCTTGCTTAGATGTCTTTTGGAGCAAACATATCCAGCATACACTTTCTAAGAAAAAAATAAGAAGGATGGTATTGCTTAAAATAACTTCCTCTTTTTTATGCTTTTATGATTTCTCCCATCATGAACTCTTCTCTTCTTTCCCACATCCCTATACAAACACTTAACACTGAACACAATAACTTTTGACCACCAAATGCTTAGGGACTTGGTTGAGGCCTTTGTTCCTCCTAATATTTAATGGCAAGATGTCATCCCCTGTCATTTTGCCTCGAGGATTAGCCTTTGTGCAAGAGCAGATCATCATTTCCATGTGGGCTGTAGGTGGAATGAGCCTTCCCCCAAACACAAACCTCTTCCTCTCTGTCCACAGGTATGGACTACTGTAGAGATCAGTACAATGACTTACTTGGAAAACATTAAACTTGAGTCTCATCTCTCAGGTTCTCTGGAAAAACTGGGGTCCAAAACCTGAGTTCTGCTTGTCATACAGCTTGTGCATTGTCTTTATGCATGAGAATAATTCTATTTTTTAAGTATTTATTGTGTATATATAATGTTTAGAAACAAAATTTTTGGGGTTTTTTGTATGCTGCTCTCCAGCTCAGACATAGACAAATGCAAATAATGAAGGCAGACTGTAATTTCTTATTCTTCCATAGATTCAAGGATCACAGCAAGGTTAATAACAATGTATTTGTGGTGCCTATCATGGGTGGGGAAACAACAGAGAGAAGACAAGCTAGGGTAAATAAGAGGCTTTCAAGAATTTCAACTCCTTTTGATTTGATTGATCTAAACTCACACCATGAAGCAAAGGAATGAAATGCACCCCTGTGCCAGGACAGGGATTGATGACTACAGAGGAGCTCGGGTCTTCAGCTGGACAGCCCAGGAGTCTGAGGGGAAGCTGTTGAGCAAAGGAGGAGGAGGCAGTAGCATGAGTTCATGATGTGCAGGGAAGACAGATGAGGAGGCAGTATTTTCCAGCCAAAGGCGCCTACAGCCACGGGCTCCATGGCTCTATGTCATCTGAGCTAACAGACTGGAATAGAGGAGTGATGCCAGTCTCTGGGAAGAAAAGGACAGTGTGTGGGAAGTGGGGGACGCAGAGAAGGGTGTTTTGCAGACACGATAGTTTATGTGTGGACGTGCATGTTGACTGTCAATACTCCACAGTGGCATTTGAAAGTGAGAAACTTCTTCTGCCGAACATGCACAAGCAGCATCGTCCTGGAGAGACATCTTGGACTCCACTCACGGAGTTGTTGCAGTTCCACCTCCCCACCTGCAGCCACAGGGGAGCAGTTTCGGACAAAGGCCAGGAGGGTGCCAGGAGGATGCCAGGAGGATGGCACAGGTTGCCAAGGACAGGGGACGCGGAGCAGGACGGCGGCTGGCCGCATGCTGGGCGGGTGGGACGCTGCGTGCCGCCAGCGGCGCGGGTCAGCCAGGTGCGGGCTCCGACAGCATCATCTCCGCGGCTCGACCGCCGCCCCCACACCCCCCACTCCGCCCCTTACTCCGCACGCCAGACGTCCTTTTTT
>VZRS01015212.1:26917-48337 GCA_013398055.1 Ifrita kowaldi
GGGTACTTCCCGCAGTCGGATGGGAGCGTGGGTCCCTCCCCTCTACCCGCGCCTCTCCTCCCACCTCCCTTGCTGTTCCTGCGTGGTCTGGAGGTGGCGGGGGGGATGGGGAGCGTTTGGCCCGGGCTGCCTGGCTCGCCCTCCTTTTGTGCGCTGATTTCTAGGTGTACTCCGCAGCGCAGGCAGTTCCCCCCATCCCCTTTGTGACCCCTGTTTTGAAAACGCATAAATACACGCGTGTGTTTGTGTGTCTGTATGTGTCTGTGGGGTTTTTCTTAAGCCCATGACAAANTGCCGGACGGGCGCCCGAGAACTGCACCCGTGCGCGCCGAGACGGGGCTTTGCACGGCAGAGAACCCCACCTCCCTCCTGGGGAGCGCTCACAAAAGAAGCCGGGCCGTGCAGTTTGAGGGCTGACTTTTTATGTATTCATTCGTTCATTTATTTATTTATTTAATCTGTCAAATTGATGTAGTTTTCTTAAGGGATGGATGCTTAGAGCTGCTTGAGCCATCTAAAGAACTAGTAAGTTTCCTCGCTTCATGATTACCGTAGGTAACTTTGCTCATTGCAACATTTAGCAGTAGGTGAGAATTTATGTTGCCTAGTAAACAGTAGTAGTTAACTTGCACCGACCTCATTCTGTGGATATCAGAATAATAGAAAATGGGAAGTAGCAGTAAGTATTACTTAATTTCACCACTACTTAAAGCAATACAGATAATTTTCAGCAGCTGTAAATCTAGTCACTGTTCTGATGACACTTTAAGGCTACTGACTGTTGTTGAAAGGACCACAATTTACCTGTAGCCTAAAGTGAGGTACTCCAAAGTGAGTCTAACAGAGGAAAAGAAAGGGGGAAAAAATGAATGGCTGAGAAGACTTCAGACTATAAAATTCGTAGCTGTAGCTGGAGCCTGGGTTGTCTTATCCTATGATCATTTTATATTTGTTAAACAAGGTTTTGCATTATTTTATTTTTTGATATTGTCTATCCAAAGCCAATAATGTTTAGGTTCATGTTTTCCACAAATACAGCTAGGTGAACATTCATGTATTGCAGGATTAGTTTGCAGTGTCTTCTGTTCAAAAATACTGTTCTTCCTCTGAGAAAGTCAGTAATATGTGGAATATATGAGTATATTCAATTTAATATTCCTTAGGAACAGTAACTTCTGCACAGTTTTATCCTGCACTGGCTGCAGTTAGCTGAACGCTTCTAAGAGACTGCAGGTGGTAAACTGTACATGTATTTCAGTAGCCAGAAACCTGTATTTCTTTTCTTCCTATCACAAAGGCTGTTTCTCCAGGGAAACTTGATCTCCTCCACATATATTTTTGTTTTCCTTTTATAGCAACGACACAGAATTTAAGTGCTATAAGTATTTATCATTTTTATGTCTTCACTAATGGCTCACCTTTTATTTTCATCATACTTTAAGCACTAAGCAGTAGAAAAGTGGTGAGCATGGAGAGGTAAAGATGTTGAATTTGTCAGGAAACACAACTAACTAGAAAGGAACTCACTATTCTTGCACGTATTCTCCACAAATGTCATTAAGTTCACGGGTAGGGAGTAGATAGATTTACCTGTGCCCATGGTTAGTCTGTTTTTGTATCACCTCTCACACAGATGCACTAAGACACAGCGGCAGCAGCCACCCTTTGGTGTCCTCTGCCCTGAGCCCACCCATTCTGCCGCAGTGTAGGGGCATAAGCAGAGCCTTCATTTACTCTCACCTGCATGTGGTTATGGAGATATTATAGGTTATCCATTAGTGACCCTGGATGTTAAAAAAAAAAAATGGTCCCCAAACCACCACCACCAAGCAAAACAAACAAAAATTCGTAACAAAAAATCCAAGAAATCTGAGAAAGCCATAGATCAAATTTAACCAAAACTGCCGATAAAACACTGGCAACTAAGAAAACTGGAAGACTTGTGGATGCAAGATTTGACAGATTTGTCTTGCTTGACAGTGGCTAAGAATTTTTTTGTCTGAGTGGATGATTGTAGAGGAAAAGCTTTACGTTCCTTGATTAGAAACACCTAGGGGAAAAAAGTCTGCAGAAGTTTACTTGTGCAAACACACTGTGTATGCTACCTTCCTGAGTAATATGTGGATGGATGTTCTGATGCAAGTGTTACTGAAAATTAGAGCAGTGACTGTGAGCAAAATGTACACTGAGACTTCCTCTGTGAAATGACAAGGGGTGGAATGGGAAGCCCATGTACGCACTTTAGAACAGGCAAGTAGGAAATGAGTTTAAATTCTTCTGATATCACACTTCCTAACTTCAAAGTCTAGCCTTAGTGTGAAAAATGAGAATTAAAATTGAAGGGTAACAGCAAAAGTACCAGAACTACATCAAATAGGAAAGATTTTCTTGAAAATTTATGGTAAAGATGATTTTCTGGAGCTTCCTGGTCACCCTATTCTGCTTCCTCATGACTTTCTAAATAGTTCTTTGGGATTATTTCCTTCCCAAACCGCCTAAAATCTGTGAAATTCCCTGTCAGTTGCTAGATGCCAAGTACCAAAAGTGCACAGAAGACATAGGTATTTATTCTGTTGGAAGAAATAATTACAGCAATAGTTTCATATTTGAAACACTTAACAAAACAAGCTAGCAAGAGCCTCGTGGTTTAGTACCTTAATATAATTAAAAAATAAAAATAAGATCAGTTCAAGTTCTTTCCTTTCTGCCAAAATATTTGTATGACTTCATGAAGTCTTGATCTGTACTACTTTGAAAGTTTCTGTTTTGCAGATTATATATAATCAAATCATGACTTCATACAGAACTACTTACTAGTTCAATCACTAATTTTCAGTAATGACTCTCCTCCTCAGAAGAGAGTTTGAAATTTTGGGAATCAAAATTCTAAGTGGTATTGCTGTGCCTATTTTTACAAAAGAGATTGGAAGTAATGGAAAAATAAGATTGCCATAATTGTGGGGTTTCCATCTTCAAATAGTGCAGACATCTATTAGTCAGAGGTGTGAGAATCATTTAAAATTTATCTTAGCTTCAGTCATGAAGTCACTGCAGCAACTTACATATTTTAAGCTTAGTTAATTGCGTGCTTAAGTCTTCCACCTTCTAAGATTTCACATGCAGGAAAATATAAAAATTTCTAAAAACGAAATCACATTCCTTTCTTTAGGAGGTATCTGGGTCTTTTTGGACAAATATTATTGGAGCCAGTTAATTTTCATAACCTAAATGTTTGGTGATTCATATAAGGAAAGCTGTTGACCCAAATCCTGAAAATGATTCTGCATGCCTGTAAAGGAAAAAAAACCCACAACCACCCCAAATTTAGACATGCTCTTAGAGAAATGCATATATCTTTGATTCTCTCTGAAAGCACTGTAGGTATCATGAATGTGCTTCCATTCTATATTTATTAACAGGCTATTGATGGATATGCTTGCAGAGATACACGTCTCATATTTACTACCGAGAATAAAACATTTTTAGTTTTGCCTAGCCATTGAAATTAAAATCTTTAAGCATCGTGGAAGTGCAAAACACATTGTAATATATGCCTAAGTAACTCTGCTTTAAGTCACCAAGTCTTTTAAAGCCTCAATGCTTAAAACTTTTGCTTTTTTATGTATTGGTGACATTACGATCAGTACTTCAAATTTCAAGCATTCAGAAACCTCTGGCAATAGAAGAAAATGTACTGTGAAGGAGAATCTATTGAAATGAAACCATTTAGGTGGTGGAAAGTGGGGTTCATCAGAGCTCTGTTTTTCTTGGAAGTTCACTTCACTATTTGTATTACTTGCCCTGGGTGTTGTTTGGTGCCGTGGTGACAAAAATGTCAGCCTAGTCTAGCTCAGCAGAAGAAGAGCTGCATGGATTAGAAATTGCAGGTGTAACAATCAGGGTTAATGTGACCAGGGTGTTACTCTGCTGAGTAGTCAGCAAGTAGTTTTTATGGCTAGACAAGTTGTTTCTGTCAAATGCAGAAGGTATTGGCCAGTCTGTTGGGAGTGTTACGATGCTGTGCTTGCCTTGGGGTTATGTAGAGAAGAATACCTTCACCTATTCACCTGATGCTTATGTTTAGTCTGAGAGTTAAGACTGACTTCTCTTCTAGAAATAAAATCCTCACACTGAGCTGTATCTATGGCCACAGAAGTGCAAAATTGGCATATTTCTGATATTGCTTTTTTTTTAAAGTATGAGATCTAAATACTTAATGTCATTAGCAGTATCAAGAGGTGCAGTCACATATGGCCTCAGCATAAGGACAAATCTACAAATATTACAATTTCAAACACTTTTTTTCTCCCAAGAGCACAATTTAATGTGTATAAAGTGTTTGCTGCTTCAGTGGCTACTTTTTCTACAATGTGTCGTAGCTGCTGGGGTCAACATGGTCTAAAGGAACGGCTGGCTATTCCCTGTAGGCATGATTTCACACTTTCTTGTTCCTGTAGCCCTACTGACCATTCAGACAATCTGCAGAAGTGATAATTTATAAACAGAGTGGCAGAAGTGGGCATTGAGACCCGGGGAGCACAGGATGTTATTTTTAGCCAATATTACCCGTGAATCAAGGTTTTGGTTCTGAGCTATATGAAGATCTTAATGCTTGTTAAGTTCACCTCATATTTCTAGTTATGAAGTGCTCTTTAAAGCAGGCTGGGATACTATATCCAGATGATGTAAATTGTTTTAATATAAGTGTTGAAATATAACATTAAAATATTTTAATATATTAATAAATATATTAAAAATTTAAATTGAAAAAATTACAAGACCAGTTTGGGGGGGGGTAGGGGGAGACAAGAACAAAGTAAGTTTCCTGACTAGTGTCCCACCATCAGTTATAATTTCTTTAAAAGTGAATGACCGCTGGACTTCACGTTAAACTGCGTGATGAGTTTTTACATCCCATGGCACACTATGTTTTTCAAAAGATGCAGCATATGAAACAGATGGCTTGGGAAGACTGTCAAAAAAACCCTGTTGGGCCATTTCTGGTATTACCTTAAAGCAAAAGAGAGGATGAGTAAGTGTGCTGTAATTTTTGGCTTTAACATAGCATTCAGGAGGCTCAGCTTCTGAAGGCATGCTTACTCAATCACAGTAATACACATAAAAACAGAGACCTGTTTGAGGGCAATAGAACAATAAAATTATTTGAAATTGGGGGGATGAAAGGAAGAATGGAAAATTGCAGTGGGAAAGGGGAGAAGGGCAAACATTTTTCTCAAGGTGCTTATTGCAGGACTGAGCAAGACAGAAAAATAAATTTAATCAGAAGTTTCACAAGACACCTTTAAATGTTTTTGTGTACAATATAGTGGAAGCTAAGTCCTGCAACCTCGAATTTAATTTTTTTTTTTAATTACAATTTCAGAGGTCTCCTTGCAAAAATAACAGTTGTGCCTCCAAGACCTGCTTGGTTATGGTTTCAAAATCTCTAAGCATGTTGAATCTTCTAACCAAGGGCAAACAATGTATTTTGTACTAGAGGCATGAAAATCAGACCCTCCGGTATAAATCTGAGTCTACAAGACAGTGTCTTTTTAGGAGCTATTTCATGTACTGGTAATATTATAGATAGGAAGCAATCCAAATTCCTCATATTCCTGTCCACAATAAAGTTTTAGAAGTAGCTTGGGGTTTTGAGGTTTTTTGTTTTTGTTTTTTTTTTTTGAATCTCATTCCTGCAGCTGCATACTGTCTTATTTAACCTTGACTGAGAAGAACTAGACCTAGTATTTTAAGTCAAAATTACTAAAAGTAATTAATATTCAGTAGTATTAGAAAAGCAATTCCATCTTTGAGTTTACAGTTTACTGAAATGAAGATTTATTTCCAGAAGCTAATATTACTAGGTAACAGTTCAAAATGTGGACATTGTAGCATAAGGAAAATAATTTTCTTTACTGATTGCTGAATTTCTGTTAACTATAAAAGTGACCGTCTGAAATGATCATTGAAAGCTTCACAGATAGTGTAATTTTTTGCAACTTATTTTTCTCATTGGTTATTAGTTTCTTTTAAGTATTATCATTGCTCAGTTGTCTGATAAGGCTGAAATGTTTAACTAGCTGTCTCAGCTATATTTTTGTTTTTCAGCCCTGGAAAGTCATTGCACATGACTTTGCAATGGAGTTATATCAGAACTTTGGGAGATTAATACCACTGAAATGATGTTATAATGCTTAAGTTTATCTATTATTTTGAAAATGCACCTTTAGCCTATTTTTACTTCATCTCTTTCTTGGCAATGGGTTTTCATTTCCATGTTTTAGGAAAATCCTATAAATGTTGTTATGTTACTACTTCAAAAAGGGAAAGAAAGGAAGAAACATGTGAAATACTCTTGTATTCATTTTGCTTGTGATTTTGAATAGCTTTCAAATTAGAATGATTTTCCCAGATTTTTATAGGCTTGCCCAATCCAGCTGTATATTTTATATGCTAATTTAAGTTCTATTTTTGTTCCCCTTGGGATTTTGAGTGATTATAATTGTTGCTCTTCAAAAGCCAAACAGATGATGATTGCTGCTTCAGGAATATACCAAAAGAAACCAGCTTTCATTAAACCTGCTCATCCACTTCATAATTATCTCCATTTTTTCTCACTAAGAAGCAGAAAAATGGCAACTACAGTTCGTTGAAGCCAGTTCAGTTATTTAAACATCACTTTACTGAGATAACAGGAGGTGTTAAAGCAGAGAGGCTTTTCAAACACTAAGATGTAGCCCGTACTGTAATAGGGGTGCCAACTGGAAGACCAGACCCTTCATGTCAGCTTGCAATACAATGCTAGAGGCCAGAGACAGCAGAAGTTGCTGTGATCTCTGCTGTGGCTGGGACAATTTCTGGAGGACAAAACATAGATTTACAAGTGATTTTGCAAGGTATTTTCTGGTCTGTCTGCTCTGCAAGAAATGAGAAGTAAGAGTAAGCAGAAACATGGGAGAGGAAGAAAGGACGTTGGAGCAGGCACTGACACAGACAGTGAAGAAGATACTAAATAGGCAAGTGACACAAGTTTTGATCATAGGTTCACTCTTTGTATCGGTCAGCCCTAGTGGCATTTGGAATGAGCTGAGCTACACCAGAAAGTTTCTCTAGAATTTGTTTCAGCAATAAATTCTAGTTTAATTCCAGTTTAAGAACATTCATGGAGAAGTTTTGCAGTGAAGATTAATGCTGCAGAGAAATGAGTCCCCATGAATTGCAACAAGATGCTGCAATATCTGTCAGTTCATGAGCACTGGCATAAAGAGGGATAAAAACTCAGAGGTTTCTCAAGATCTAGAAATACGTAGACAGTTCTTCAGTTCACATAACTGGTTAAAAACCTCACACATATATATTTTTGCAGGTATCTTCTGATGTTTTCCTTATCTTACAAATGTAAGTAGTGTTGCTGGATTTTTTTTCTACCTGCTCTCTGAAGTTTGATTCCTGCAGTTTACAGGAAGAAATCTGACCATATGTGTTGCCATTTGTCCTCTGCTGCTTCCTTTAGGCAGGCAATCAGGGGCAGTGTCTCTGTATAAATCACAGTTTACCACTCAAGGGGGCCGATACAAAAATAGTTCCATCATCAGTTTCTTCTTCAAAGACAGAGTGCAGCAGCTGTCTTAAAACGTTTATCTTTCATCAAAGAATCTTCCACAATTCTAGTCTCCCACAGGTCACATTTATGCAAAGGAGATGACCAGGAAAAAGGTAGGAATTCACAAAGGGTTGAATGTGGATTTTTATTTCTTAAATTTAAATACCTATATGGGAGCAGAGGTTAAACTCTGCCAACCATCAGAAAGTTCTTTCCATCAGTTATGGAAGCAAAACTTCTGTGAACCCATGGCTTTCTATCTTACGCAGGATGTTACTGAGCTTTGGCTGTAGCAGTGTAAGCTGAGAGAAAAATTGCGTGGCTTACAGACTGGAGGGGGGAAAAAAAGGCCTTTCAAATAGAACAGAGCTGAAACATCCACTGATTGCAGTTTTGTTGGTACAGCATAGGGAGTCGCAAAGTCACTCTTTTAAACTCACAATGCCGTGTCAGCATCAGCAGCGTAATCCACATCTCCTTGAGACCAAAAGGCGGAGGGTGCAATCCCAGAGCCCAAGCAGCTAGGAGGGCTGCCAGGAACGTGTCTTTCCCTTTTGATTCCCAAACAGCTGTATTCAGTACGGCCAGTAGTTTTGGGGCAGTTTCTTCTCCAGCTAGAGTATCTTAGAACCAGAGCTTCCAGCTTCCCACGTAATCCAGGAGCCACAACAGCGAGGTCTGCTCTGGAAGGATCACCATGCCCCTGTCACATGCAGACCCGGATTGGGTTTTATAAACCTTTGTATTCAAACTATGGCTGAGTGATAGCAGAGCTGCATTTTCTTTTGAAAACTGCTTGCAAATGAAAACGTCATTTACTTCCTCCAAAGGTTTGATACTGCATCTACATTTGTCTGCATTTCCATCGTTTAGGGACAAGTTTTGTCCAAACTGACCTGTTTTCCTCCCTTCCTCACACTCTGTGGCAGGAAGATTCCAGAGGCTGCAGCAGCCCGCTTCCTTGCGCAGCTGATCAGGAAAATGAAATGGGTTGCCGAAAGAGGAACAATGACACTGAGATCAGTCCTATCCATAAGGCAAATAAAGAATAGGTGACTGATCTTAAAAGCAGCTAATGTAAGAGTTTATCCGAGCTATCACCTACTTCTCATTCAAGAAATCTTTCATCGTGTCACCACTGCCTAGAAATCAGAGCTCAGCCCAGAACAACACGGGTCAGGAAATGCTGAGCTGTGAATCCTGTCTCCATGTTTTAACTTTTTTGCTTTGCTCTCCATCCTCTCTTGCTTAATATTAATTTATATTAAATCAAACTAAAAGTGTATTTAGGACTTAGTTTTCCCATTGCTGGTAATTCAAATTTGTATTTGCAAAATGTCACACACTTAGTGAGGAAAGGAGCAGGAGGTTGTAGGTTGTAGAGAATGTTGTATTCATTCTTTTTATAAATGGTTTATTAAACAAAACTCTTGATGTGGATTCTAAATTTATTAGCTTTGCTAGGGTAGCTTAATTGCATATCTACTTCCTAAACTATTCAAGATGTGCTTCTGCGCTAGTGAATTTGCAGTGTAGCAGTGTGTGTTCTGCCGTATCGCTCTCGGATCAAACACCAAACCCTTTGCAGACAGTGCGTTTTCCCAGTGGGAAATGGTACTTCAGAGTCTTCTTTGCAAACTGGCCACACTACATTCTTCTAGTAGCAAAATGCTCTTAGACTCTGCAGCTGAAGAAGTATTCAGGCATCTTCTTTTAATACTTACTTATGTTTCCTTCTTGTTACATTTTCATTCAGAGTAAGCATCTTGAGCCAAATTAACGTGGAAGGTATTGAAAGTCTATGCAAAATAAGCATTGAAAGAAAACTGTTCGAAAGCAGAATATTTCATAATTAATTCAAAAATACAATTTTTCGTGTTAAGAGTACCTCAATAGGATGGAAAACAACCGTAATTTGTATTTGGCTTTCTTTTTACTGGTTTTCAGGTTTTTGCTTTCTTAGTGGTAGATATTTGATCTTATCCCCCCATTGTCTGCTTCTAGTGTGTGATTTCCTTGTTTAATTTAGAACCAAAATTTACAGAATTACAAAACATTCTTACAGAGCCAGTAAACACTAATAAATTAGCTGTGATGTTATAAAGAAATTGTTGAAGGTGATCCCTTAGTACTTAATGGCTATGAATATAAATTCACTGAGTATGTTGGGAAGGAAGATTTATTTTAAATATGATATCTTTATTCTCAAGTCTTTTTTGCAAAGCTCTATGAATTGAAAAAAAACAAACCAGAAAATGTAAGTTGACTATAAATAATAACAATGAAACCAAGGAAAGAAAGAAGAAAAGGCTTAACTGAAAATTTTTGGCGTAATAGGAGTTATCAATGTAATACTAGAAAGAATTCTTCTTTGCTTTGTGACCTAAAGGCAGCATAGTAGGAATAAAAGAGATGTTCCACGGTATATAATGTCAGAATAATTAATGAAAATATCTGTTGCTACTCAAACAATTTAAAAACATCTTTATTATGTTTTACATTAAGGCAATTGGCTTATGATTACTAAAGCATTTCCTAAAGCAACAGTAATATTTATTTCTCTTATGAAACTGCAAAATTAAGAAGGTGGTACATTCCATGTACATTGCCATTCCATTTGAGAACAGCTCTTACATACAGTACAAAAATTAACTCAGGCAAAGCGATACATGTATAAGATAATATATACTTTTATTGTTAAGCAATAAAAGTTCTTTGCTGTTAAATAGATGAGAATTGTTCTACACGTTTGACTTCACATGCTATAAATATTCCATTCATCTCAGTAATTACCATAACAAGGAGTGCAAACTATGTGTCTATGTGTTGAAGTTTCCACATCGTTACAGCTCTACATCACTACTCCTAAGTTGTACCCAAATGGAAATGAAAAAAGCCATTTTCCACAGTAGCAAAACTTAAAGGTGGGGAAGAACACATTCTGTCCACTCATGTGGTCTGTACAAACATTTTCTGGAGTTGTAAATTTATTTCTAAAGAAAAATAAAAAAGCACAAAAATTCTGTAGTTAACTTTTCTTTCTGTCCAAAAGCGTTCTGATTAATCAAGACAATACTGGGCTGTGGCTGAATCAGCACTTTACAATCAGAGCTGGGAGAAGCAACAATTACATGAAGACTAAACCAGCTCTGTCATTTTGAATAACCTTGGTTCTCCTTGTGTCAATCTTACCAAGAACAAAGAAAGACATAGCCTTGTGGACTGAAGAGAGATGTTAGAGGTGATGTCTCCAAACAACAGATCCTGATCAATTATTCTTAATGTGCTGTGGAGATGCAAGGAGGGCATCCCTCTTGAAGCATTAAGTTCTAGGGGAAAATACTGGTTTTGGAGAGTGAAAAGGATCTGTTCTGAATTCATTTGGTACTTCCCCACCTCCTGTCCCAAGCTTAACTGGGCTAATGGTTCTCTTTTTCTAATTTGCTATGTGTCTCCTTACATGTCCAGAGTCCCTGTTTCTTCCTTTCTTGTGTATTAAAAAGGCAGTTTATCCCAATTCGGATAACTGCAGCCTAAAATACTTTCTTCACCTCTCTTCTTTTCTTGTTTTTGAATACCTCAGTTTTCTCTCAGTAGAGATGAAATTGCATGACCTCACACTACTGTTGCCTGTTTTCTACCCGCACCTTCCAGGCACTGGGTGATGCAGCATTGCCACGACTTAGCACCAATTTATGGCAGATTAGGCAGTGATGCTGTGGAACAAGCTCTAATGAGAAACTTTTGCTTAAGACTTTACTAGCCCTTTTATCCCATGTTGTAGAAGTGGGAAGTATTTTAGTAAACCATCTTTATCAAAGTATGCAATTAAAAATTGATTTTCTTAAAATATGTACACACTATGTATCTTAACACATACTATATAGAAACTATGGATATTCTGCACAGGTACAAGCTGTAAATAGTTGATCCCTCTGTCTCAGTATTCCATGGAAAATGCAATTATTCCAAGCAGAAAAGACAGCAGAATGAGTGACTAAACATCGCATTACACAATATATTTGCATGGCCCACAATGCTCGTTTACATAGTTATTGAAAAGAACTTTAGTAGTTAAGTAAGTTTTTGGACCTCAAACACATAGTCAAACTAGAAAAAATACAAGGAAATATTAGTCTATTTGAGCATGCTAAAGAAACGGGGGATCTGAATACATAAAACAAAAACTGGGAGAACTAATAAGATCTATTTGCAGGCAAATGAATACCACATATCTGACTGATATAAAGTGAAAAGATGGCTGTAAGTTTCACAATTAAATTATTTTATTCTGGCTCTGAATGGTCATTGACAGTTACAGGGATGCTTTATAAGGATTAAGGAGGAACTGTAGCAAAAAATATTAAATAACTGGAGTATAACTTGGTATTTACCTTTTGTTGCACTGATTATGTGGTAGGTAGAATAAATACATCTGGTATAAATGTTGTCAGTTTCAAGATTTGCCATGCAGGGGAAAAGAGGAAAAAGGCTGTGGATGGAAAGGCTAAGTAAGCCTTTTTACAGGATTTTTAATAATTGTGGCTTAATTGCATTTGTTGCTTACATCCTCTTTCATGCACATTAGAAATGTTGATCTCATATCTTTGGGAAGAGCAGTATGTTTCCAGAATCAAAAAGCAATATCGAGTCATCCTGTATTGCTAATTTTCCTTTTTCTTCCTGTCACCACATTAAAAAAAAAATTTAAAAAAAAAGGAAAAAAAAAAAAAAAAAAAAAAAAAAAAAAAGACAAGAACAAAAAATGGAAAACCAGAAAAAAATAAGTTCCATGTGGTTAAAGGTGAATTGAAGGAGGCAGGCAAGTCTTAAGTTTGCAAAGCAAATTTGAGTAGCAAAAGAGATACTGCACAGCTTCTTCACCCATGATATGACTATTTTCAGTTTTATGTTAAATATCACATGATTTAAATCAGCTTTAAGTCTCGCAATGTATCTTCCATTTCCTGTAAAAGATGAATAAAATAACATGGACATGATTGGGGTAATATTGTGGAAATTACAGTATCATGAATATACTGTTTAAAACCAGTTCCCATCATTAGGAACTGTTTGTAGACTATGAAAATTTAATCCTGGTCCTTAATGCCATATGTTTCAGTATTTTGCTATTTGAAGGTAAAAAAGCAGATTCTTCATTGTAGTTTCACATTCCACAGATTATGAATCTTTAGCATTGTTGATCATGTCTGATAATGATGTCTAAAGTGTAGAAATTTTTCCATCTTGTAGAGGAGGAATTTGGTGGGTGTGTGCATTTATGTGTCTGATGCAGGTTTTTTGTTGCCCACAGTTATCATTAGTAAGGTAATATTTCACCATTTTAAGTGCCTAAATGGGAATTATGAAAGGATGCATGATTTTTCAGAATTTGGATTGTCTGTAGCTAGCTTAATTCTGGATTCCCATGTCTCATGTGGACCAAATAAAAGCAAGCTGAAAATCAACAGCCAAATGCTGAAAGGCACTTTGAAGTTAGAGGTCTGGAAGATCACATACAAAACCTAACCAACAATCAGTCTTTGAATTCATCTGGAAAAAATGCTAGAATGCAAAAAGCTATGCTCATCAGACTTGTATTTGTTTGGTTTCAGTGCTTACTGACAAAAGCAGAGAACTTGTCTAGTACTTTACAGGTTTTTTAGCCTATCAGGTCTATTTCTATCTTGGTGTGGTTTTCTGGTTGTTGGGGGTTTGGTTTTTGTTTTGGTTGGGGGGTTTTGGTTTGGTTTGGTGTTTTATGTGATTTTTTTTCTCAGACATTCAGCTGATTTTAAAAGACAGAAAGGGAAAAACATTATGTAGAACTGTAGTCATTTTGGTGGCGGGAAATTATATATGATTGATACAAAAATCTTATTCTCTGAGGGAAAATAAACTTTATATCTAACTTTGAAACTCAGCAACTTGCTTAAGTAATGTGATCCAGTACTTAATTACTCTTAAATAATGTTTTCTAGTTGCTGAACTAGATTTCACGTGTTGTGAATTAAGCCATGGGTTTTTTTTAATTTACACATGAATCCTTGATAATAATCTGCCAGTAGTGATTGGCATCAAAAAGCATGTTCATGTATTCATTGTCAAAGTTTCTGTTTCTAAACAGTTTCTCTCTAAAATTATATTCAAGTTTTCTAAAATCTTTGCTTTTAAACACCCTTTTATGGACTTTCTCCAGTTTTTCTTAAAATAAGGGAAGACTGGATGCAGTGTTCTATTTTCATATTATCAATGTCAAATAAGAAATGTATTCATATATGTCTTTTTAAATCACACTCTTGTTTGTACACCTCAGAATGAAATCTCTCTTTCTTGCAATATCATATTTCCATGACTCCTAGTAGTATCCTACAACCGTGTTTTCAGTGCTGCTGTTATTCTCTGGTTTTTATTTGCATATTTGATTATGATCTTACTTTTCCAAGAATCACTGTCACTTGCCACTTATCCTTATTGAGGTTTATCTTGCCGGTAAGCCGCTCTCTTCTGAAAAGATCATTTTGTGCTCAGCACTTAAACAAATTCTTATTACCATTCTGCTTGCTGCACTCCACAGTTTTCATTCACTGTGTTGCATCTTCAAAACATGGTCAGAAATACTATCTTTTCCCTGAAAGTTATACTCCAGTAAATCCTTATTTCATGGAGCCATTCATTTGGTGATGAACTATCTCCAAGTATTCTCTAGATATTTTTTGTATACACTTTTTACAGTAATTTAACTAACGCTATGCTTCCTTTTTATCCCATGAGAATGCAGTGCAAGTTGGCAACAAACATTTAGAAGTCAATGTATTCTACTTCTCTGTCCTATGTGGCATACTGATTGTAGAAGAAAATAGGATTTGCCCAAACGTTTGTTCCTCAAAGATCTGTATTTCTTAGTGCCTTAATTTTGGGGGCTTCTTTTAAACTAAGAAGCAGAAATAAGATTCATTAGTCTCTTTTTCCTGAATCTCTGTTACAATAATAATGAAAAAAAAAATAGCACCTTTATGCCTGTTCTGCAGGGCATATATTTATTACCTAATGACCAAATACACAGAAGAACTTTCAGGAGAGTGAATGTCCACAACATCATAAGAATCATTTGCTGTAATTTTATGACATACTTTGTTCCACTAAGTTGTTCGGCAGTGCAGTATGTTACTATTAGTTTGAATAACCTTTTAGATATTTGCAGCTACACGGTCATTTATGATTTGGATTTGCTGATGACTCATCTCCAGCAGAATCAAAGTAGTACAGAGCTATGCATAGTACTTCTGAAGCAAAAACCGAGTTGTATAAGCAGAAGAAACAAAAGTTCCAGCATTTAAAGACAAGAAAACTAGGTCAGCACCAGTGAAAGACCATTATGTCGTCCACAAGTCAGTAATTTTGGCATAAAAAAGAATAAAAAGTAGTTATTTAGATACTTTTAAGCTTGATAGTTCAAAGAAAGATCTTGATGATGATGGTGCAAGTAAGATAAGGGAAGTGCTTTTTGAATGTGAGATTTTTCATATCTAGTAATTGCAAGAAATAATTGGCAAATTCTAATTCTACATGTTTTGAATATTAAGCCACTTCTTTATAAACAAATTGTAACATGTAACACGTAAAAGAAAAGTATGAAGAACTATGTAAAACTATGTGGCAAGCATGGAGTACACATGAAAAAAGAGGTAACTGCCTTTAACATAATGCTATGAAAAAAGAATTTTTAATATCCTTTCTCAAGACTACGTAAACAGTTGTCCACTCCCCATATTTGAGCAGTCGTAGCAGGTGTGTGTTAAAAAAAGATGAACTTTATTTGGAGAAGGAGGAAGATAAACTAGTTTCATACACCTTCTGAAATCCTGCCCTTATATGTTAGTGCAGAACACAATGTATACCTCTACTGAATCATAATTTCCAGCTGGAGTCATATTATCTTAATTGAATAAAACAGAAAATACAAGTTGATACTTCGAATTATGTGGAATGTAATTAAGTACTTGCTCTACAAGGTCAAAAAAATTCTGTCTCTTACCTATGTGGTCTGATTATCTGAAAATTATCTAATAACACATTATACAAACACTTTGGAATTTACAAGGACTTTTTCAGTAAAATAATGGTACCAACAGCTACTATATTGCTTCACTGTGCTGTCAGCAGGAAGTATGCTGGCATACTAAAAAAGCTACCTTTGAGTAATATGTGCTTTCCACCTCAAGAAATGAAAACAGACACAGGCTGTAGAAAAAAAAAATAAAATCCATCTTTTAAGTCAATATTCTTGTAGCTTTAATACCATGAGAGGATATGCCCATTACAGTTACTTTATAACCATACATCTTTTTCTTGGGGAAACTTATTGTTATGGTGGAGTCCAGTCTAACTGAATTGACAGTATTTGGGATGATTCACTGGAGAACTTAAAAAAGACTTGTTATTTTTGGATAAAAAGCAGCATTAAAAATATTGATTGCATTCTTGCTTTTCATTGTCTCTTTTACACAAGGTTATTTCTCCTCACATTTACACAGTGTTTTGCTGGCAAGGGTATCAATCACTTCAGGCTGCGTTTATGTATTCCCCACAAGTTAGAAGGGGCAAGGGCAAATTGCTATAGTTGAGTTCTCTGGCTTGTGAATTTCGTCAGAACGACCTGCCTACTTGTGAACTCTGAAATGCTGCTCGAAAACTAAGTATTTTTCTGATTCAGGGACAGCCACTTGGCAGTAATTTGTGTGAGCTAAAACTGCACAATGGACCTAAGTTGCTGAACTAGTTTGACCTTATCCACATCTGCCTTATGTTCTCACACATCACACTCTGGTTTTGCTCTCTGCCACATCATTAGAAAAGCCCCCAGATCTCAGGGACAAGCAAATAGGCGTATCTAACAAAGTGCATGTGCCAAAGATGCTTCCCTTCTCCCCTGATTCTGCCTTTTCTCTTGACTCTGAGAAAGCTTGCTGTCTTAATATATGAAATAAATGACTCATCTTCTGGGTCCTTGTTACTTCTTTCTTGCTAGCTCCTGCTATCAGGTATGTTTAAGTGACAGGCTAAGGCCAAATATACATGGTTAGATTATCAGAGGAGAGAACTAGTCTTGCCTCTCTGCCCTCCATCTAACAAGTCTGAGCGGTAAGCCTTTAGGTTTCTGTTCAGGTTCAAGTTCCTTTTGGCTTAAGTACCTTGTCTTCTGTTAAGAAATAGTTAATCTTGTCTTAATTTATTATTCAAAGAAGATGGAAAGGTAGCCTTAGTGGCCAAAATTAGATAACTTAATGGCTTACAAGCCTATACAGTTACTCTGGCTCTTCAGGAAGCAATCACAAGGAATTAAGTGCATGTAGCAAGCCCTTCTTTAGAAAGTAATGCTCTGTGACCTCAGGTTATATGCTCCGACTGTGTTACTTTTAATTGCATTTTCTACAAAGTTTTCTTCAAAAAAACACAGATCAAGGGTGACCTGAACTCAGTTTAAAGTAAGTATTTCTGCTGGAAAATGGTGGAGCTGTAGCATTCTAATCTGATGCAATTAATCAAACTAAAAACACAGTTTGAAACAGGATTTTTTTTTCTCCTATAAATATATTAATGTGTGTACCGTGGCTCATGTTTTTTCAAGTGAATAATTCCAAAGGTCATTACAGATCCTTTTCACAGGAGCAATTAATTTTTGTTTAGCTCACAAACACATGCTTGTATTATCTGCTACAGAATTGAGCTTGTGTGCTTTAATGTGAGCTTGACTGTTGTTTATTAAAAATCACAGTGCAGTTCCTTCTCCTGCAGAGGAAATGGAGAATTGAAAATAAGCTACTGCAGTTTCAAAGTGAAAGTGTTTTGTCCTTTGTAAAGAACTTGACAGCCAAATGGATGGTTTGTTGTGGGATTCAAAGATATGCCACAACAGCAAAACAGACGAGGAGCCCCCACCCCAGTTCAGGTACTGCTGGGACAGCGATTTGGGATGGGGATATTAAGGTGTTTTATTAAAGCAGCATCTAGTAAGAAAAACCTATTTCTCTTTGCTGAAAATATCCTAATGACAGTTTACTTCACTGGATTATCAGCAACATGCTGGCTGCTATGCCACCTGAATTTCAATTTCTTAATTTACAGCACAGATAAAATAAAATAGAGCTCGATCTCTGCTGCTCTCTACACTGGGCTGGTCTTATCAAGCGTGAAGTTTGGTGCATTGCAAAGCCATTCAAGTCATTATGTGGTGAAGACCTCTTGAGCCATCTCTATCTCTGCAGTGTGCTGATAAGACAGCTGTTTCTGTAGCTGCAGTGTCTCTCTGGGCCTCTGTCTTCTTTCCGTGCAAACTACAGCTTTGTCAGTGTGCCCTGATGCTGTCACTTTCTCTGTTGTGCAATAATTTGATCCAAGCACAAAAGAGGTTGATGGCAGCAACTGACTGGCAGGTGACACAGTCTTATTTTACAATTAAATGTGCATTTCACACCACTGGAAATAGAAATCCTCAATAAAAGTAGTTACTTCAGCTGTGGTGCAGCAGCAATCTGTCTTTTCCTGGTTGCAGAAGGAAAAAAGCAAAGATATAATAGTTTATATAAATAGATTACTTCTTTCAGGTATTAAATTCTTCCAGATGAAGGTTCCACAGTTGTCTGTAGAAAATCTGAGCAGTTGTGGTTACCTTGTGTGGAGATACATTTTCAGTCTCAATTGAAAAAAAAGTGAAACACCCACCTTTCCTTTCCCCACCCAAATGCTAACCTCTTTTTGAAAACAGTTTTTATTAACATTCAGACATTGCTGTGTAATAGAATAGAAAATGATATAGTAGTCACAGTTGAAGTGTTCATACTACTCTTAAGTTTTGTACAACGTCTGTATCTTATGACAGGAGAGAGGCTCAGAGAAGAAGTAAGTAAAACAATCCCACACCCATAGTGAAGGCCATGCAGGTGTGTTTTGTCCCAGGAAGTGTGTGTCTCAAGACTTGGTCTGAAACCCTCATACCTGTTATCGTTTGTTTGTGAAAGTAATGGGAACAAACATAAGTTAGCCCTTGGAAAAGGACACGTAGAGTCCCGGGGGTGGAGTAACACGCACGCACAACACACACACTCATCCATATGACGGCATCCGAACGCCACGAGTCAAGAACCATTTGTCCGAAGTGCTCGAGAGGGAGCGCCAACACCGATATCACGTACACTGTCGAGGTGTTTTCCCGAGGGTAGGGAGGGGACGTTCCCCTTCTCCGGGAGCGGCCCTTCCGCAGCCGCGGCGGGGCCGCGCCGCTGTCCGTGGTGCTGACCGCGCGGTTCGCTCCCGGGCCAGCCCCTCCCGTGGGCTGCAGGCGCTTCTTCGCTTGCTTGATTTCTTTTTTTTTTCACTTAAAAAAGAAAAAAAAAAATCCCCTCTGTGCTCATTTTCTTTCCAGAGCGTTGCAATTGCTGCTTTTGCTGCAATTGCTGCTTTTACAGGCATTCACAGGTGATCACTCGGCCCCGGCCAGAGGATTCAAGAGGGTTCAGCTCGCCTGAACAACCAGTGCCCTTCCCTTCTGCTACAGCTTTCCATATCCAATGCCTATTTAATAACCCATACACGTTTTAGCTAAAGGCTATGTCCAGACAGCCAGCTACTGCTAATCATAAAGACTTATTTTCAGACTTATTACCTAAGCAAAGGGGAACTTCACAGGAAAGCATCTTTTCCTGGGAGAACGGAAAATTTAGCTTTCCTTCTTCTGCCGTTGCTGGAATCAAGGGCCTCTGAATACACATCAGAGATGAGAAGGGCCGATGACAAGGCAATTTGCTAAAACAGCTATTTTCTGCCTAATTTCACTTTAGCACTGTGTATTGACAAACATGACAGATGTGAGTACATTATTGGTGGAGATATTAAGCCTCGAAAGAAAATGCATAAAGTTTGGATTTTGTCTCTAAAAGCTGGTCACTAATTATAGCTGGAAGATTGTTCCTTTTGGGCGGGGAGTAGGGGGGGGGAAGATGGAAT
The DNA here is from genome assembly GCA_013398055.1 of Ifrita kowaldi. Classification (NCBI taxonomy): domain Eukaryota; kingdom Metazoa; phylum Chordata; class Aves; order Passeriformes; family Cinclosomatidae; genus Ifrita; species Ifrita kowaldi. The sequence continues at coordinate 46,527 of VZRS01015212.1, forward strand.
CAGGAGTCCTGAATATCAGACCTGGGAAGCTGCTGAGAGCGGAGTCCTTTAATTTCCTGAAGGTTCAGAAAGACACACTTCTTGTTTCTAACAGCATACATTTTGGCATCCACTTTAAACAGAATTTCTTTAGTTCTAAAAACAGCTGTGTATTTGCACTGTTTAAAAATTGGGGGGGGGGGGGGGGCAGGGCCTGACATATTTGGGGGTGTTGAGTGAATGCATCAAATTGCTTAAGAAATCATCTAAACAACTTTTTTGTTTTCTTCGTTTTTCTCTTTTCGTACATTGACAGTGTTCTGCTAAGGAACATTGTTTTTTGCTTAAACACATGAGGCAAGAAAGTAATGAGCAACTAAATCTAGTAATTCTGAAGACAGCAACATAGTGCACAGTTTTCATTGATGCCTTCTACTTGGTAGAACAAATAATATTTTTAGTACTTTTTTCAGAGATATATATGAATATATATGACTTGTTGATAAATGCTCCTATAGCATAAAGAATTTGAGAGGATTGATTTTGGTATCATTAGGAGACTTTCAGAAGCAGTTTTTCTGTATCAAAGGGTAAATTTTGCCATAATTAAACAGGTCTGAGCCTCAGACATAAGCTGAAAAACAGTGTAGACCTTTCTGAATACTTACACTGCTAAGAGCACAATTTACACACGCGTCCACAAACTGTGTGTGAATAGACATCACTTCATGCAGGACTTTTGTATAAACAGCTTTGAGAAAGTAGCCACCCCACCCCCGTTCTTTATTCAGTCCTTAGAGCCAGTAGTTTGGTACTTGCTCCACCAGGGAGTTATTCACCTTTTCAGAATGCTGCTGATTTAAAACATTGGGGATACATTGTTAATGATCAGATGTGTGTTCTAGAAAAACATCAGATGCATTAAGCACAGAACTAATTATGTAAAATGTAAAATCAGTCCTTGTATAACTCTCAGTTGTTGTCACAGTGGTAGGATAGGGAGACCATACGTAACAGATGATACACAATTCATTGTATTAATCATTTATAAACACGCAGGCACACTCTCATTGAAACACTATGTCTCTATTCGAAATCACATGCCTCTATTTTTGTGCCTTGCTACATGCAAATGCCAGAATATTCTAAATAAGCATTTGCTTTCTGCAGGGTGTAAGTGATTTGCTATTGGAAATACATGACACACGCTTGTGTTAGAGAAGACAGAAAAAAAGCCACATCTAGGAAGCACTTCTGATTCCGAAAAGAAATGATCAAGTGCAGTGAAGGTCAAACAGTATAGGTAGTAAAACGCATGCTTCGGAATACCATGCAGAATTGTTTCTTCCGTGCAACACCTCTTTTTTCCAAACACTTCTTTGCTCTGCAAGACAGGAATTGACTGCATCATGAATAAAAACTCGCTCCTTCCTTCCTTTCCTTCCTTCTTTCCCTCTATCTCAGAATGTTTGTTAGAAGTACCACTCATTAATATATATTCACCCCCAGAAGGGCATATAGCAAGAGCAGTCCCTGCCCGGTAATAACAAACTTGGCACCGGTGCGGCCAGAACTGGGCGGAGCGGGGGTATAAAATAAAAAGGAAAAAAAAAATAAAAAAAAAGAAGAAGCAAACTAAGAAACCCAAACAAAACCAAACAGACGAATAACACAAAAAGAAAAAAAAGGCTGCTTTCTCGGCAGCACTTCTGGCGAAGGCATGGTGGCACCGCGAGCCGGCCGCCCCGGGCGTGCCGTGATGCACCGCCCCGCTCCCACGTGGCTGCCCGAGCAGGCAGCAGCGGCCGCGCCCCCGCGCAGCCGCCCGCGCC